>LPNX010159925.1:4778-104449 GCA_001517045.1 Pseudotsuga menziesii
TGGGGTAAATAATGAGTAAATATTGATCACTTCCTTTCTTGAGGGTGAAACTAGGGGAAGGACATGATATTGCCCACTCCATGATGGTGGGTGTTGTGGAAGATAGTGGGAAATATTCACCTTCATGAAGGTTGAGGTGGTGGTATAGAGTGAGAAAATAGTCATTGGTGGTGGCACATGGAGGGAGTAAACAAATATGCCTCATGTAGATTGGTGTAGAGAGAGAGTGAGAGAATATTGTCAAAGTCGTGGGAAGAAAATAAGAACATCTCTCCCACTACTGAATAAATATTTTCCACCTGTAACCTCTATGCTCAGCAAGTGTCACCATCACCCTTTATGCAAGTCATAAACAAAAAATAACGAAAAACTTTAATGACCTAATTTGTAATATATTTTTACTTGAAAAATATAATAACATATTTGATGAGCTGCTTCCACACATTAAGTAATGTAAATTATAAACTAACTGTCAAGAAATAATATAAACGAAAAATAAAAACACATAAAACAAATCTCAAAACACCATCGTATACAATAAATTTTGTATCTACACTAAAAAAAACATATAATAAATATTTTAAAACCTAAATAGACATTGATTTATGATTATAAAAATTAAAAAATAAAACATTTTGCTTACACATTACACAAAAGTTGTATTAACTAATACACACATGCTGAAAACAATTAAAATTGAATCATTTTGTGTAATCCCCAAAAAAACTTCTATTAACTAAGTTATCTATGATGAGGAAACATAATCATATATTGCTTACTCCCCACAAAACTTCTTTAACTAACATACATATGTTGAAGAAATATAATCGCATACTCATTCATAGACTCGTGTTCATGAAAACAGAATCTCAATTTTATAGTGATTTATAGACAATGTTCAACAAAATAAAATCTCATCAACCTTAATCCCAATCTCAAAATATAGCTTACTTTCAGTCGATGGCTATCCATGCTAACTAGCTTTCACATGATGGATTTAAGGCTGAAACATTCAATGTTAAAAGAAATTCCACCGATGTTCTGTAACATTAATAGTAGTAGTCTGTAGCAGCGGTGTTGAAACAACAACAAAATTAACAAAATCACACTATTGCAAATCACAAATGTCCTTAGACAATCCGATTTGCTCCTAGATAAGGGTATTGATGTAGTGTGCCAAGATTAAGCGGATCGACAACAACGTTAGCTTACTTTCAGTCTATGGCTATCCATGCTAACTAGCTTTCACATGATGAATTTAAGGCTGAAATATTCAATGTTAAAAGAAATTCCACCGATGTTCTGTAACATTGATAGTAGCAGTCTGTAGCAGCGGTTTGGAAACAACGACAAAATTAACAAAATATAGCTTACTTTCTGTCTATGGCTATCCATGCTAACTAGCTTTCACATGATGGTATTAAGGCTGAAATATTCAATGTTAAAAGAAATTTCACCGATGTTCTGTAACATTGATAGTAGTAGTCTGTAGCAGCGGTTTGGAAACAACGACAAAATTAACAAAATCACGCTATTGCAAATCACAAATGTCCTTAGACAATCCGATTTGCTCCTCGATAGTGGTATTGTTGCAGTGTGCCAAGATTAAGCCGATCAGCAGCAATGTTATTAATAGACATCATGCTTACCTCTTGATTGGTAGACATGTTGTTTATATGGTGCTGGCCTGCAGACAGAGAAGGCGATTTGAAGACTCCAGTGGGCTGGACCTCCACATGTTACATGTTTAACCTCTCATATAACCTCTCGTAAGGGATCTCAGTAGCTATCCCATCGACAACAATGACGAGATCCAATTCTACCATGATTCCTATGACTTTACCTACAGTTATTAGGCCTTGCCCATCTGCCAGGATGACTGTCATTCGTGTTTCTTCTTCGAGCTGAGTGGTGGGAATGGACATTCTGGACAGGACCATAATTCCCAATGGCCCTGCATAAGTCACCGTCCCCCCTCATACTACTGGTTGCAATAGAGTAACGTTTGTTACCGTCTCGCTCCCACTGAGAATGAAGATTCCCAGTCGGGTTCTATGTGTGAACGTCTCCAATGCCATCTTGACATCGACCCCACTCGGGATCTCAAATATGTGACTTTTGAGGGTCTCTGGGGTTTCATGGATTCCAGATGGAGGAGGAGCACTGGACTTTTTCCTGGATCCCTTAGGCCTCCCGCAGGGCCTTGTGTTCACCGGTGTACTACCTTCTCCGAGATGTCCCTCATGAGCCTTGACGGCATTGTTGTCACTATCATCTCTCAAACTTCATTTCTTGGATGCGCTGTTCATCTCGGAAGCAATTTTCAGGTGTTCAGATTGAAGAGAAAGACCCAAAATGGGGTCTGGAAGTTCCTTTGGGTTGACTTCCCCGCACATCATTCTATCAACAACCTGTGAAAGCCTGTCTCACATGGATGGCATCGTGGTTTTTTCGCTTAAGGGATGTAATTCAGAACGTCCTTCTGATTACTCTGCCAAAATAATAGTTCTTCTCTCCGGGTTCAATTCATTTACATGTTCATACAATGCATCAGTATTTACTTGAGGTGTTGGTATTTTGTTATTTTTCGTTATGGTTTTAGATGGTCAAAAATATTGCTTGCTTTCTTTGAGATGTTGTGGTGGTTATTAATTGCTGTCAGTGGCATTGGGAAATGAACTCCGACGTTGTTAGATGAGTAGAATAAAAGAACAGAATAACTTATTGACTCGACCACTTGCATCAATCCGACGCCAAGCAGAGCAATGTTGCTACCTAAATGAAACCTTGGTCATCCGATTGATGCAAATAGTGCAAATGGTCGAGCCTATAGGTTATTCCTAAAAGAACACCTTGGGATTACTATCGGTGGCATTGGGAAACGAATTGCGGGCATTTTTTAATCAAAACTCGTCATATTATTAGACCTATTTTGTAATTTTAACAATTTTATTTGACTGTTTGATACAATTACCATCTAAACACTATAAATTAAGATTTAAACTAATTAATATTACCATCTAAATACTATAAATTAAGATTAAGATTTAAATCTTGAAGATTGAGGGCATTTCAGTTGAGGCTTATACTAATCACTTGTAAAAGTAATAATCAATTACACACACTTTTTAGAAGCTAGATCATTTATCCCAATTATAGACACTTTTTGGAAGCTAGATCGTTGATCCCCATTTTGCATTTTTAAGAACTTAGCTAAGCAAATTTACTAAAATGGTACTGATTCAAGAGCTAGATTAAAAGTCTAAAAAACACCACCTTTTAAGTGGTGCACAAACAAGCTCTTTGGAATTCAAATATAATTGTTTATATACATTTTTTAATTATTTATGTTTATTTTTCATTTTATTTATTTATATTTTAAGAAAAATACTTTTTTTAATAAAGTATTTTTATTTCTTAATTTTGAGTTTTATGGTCAATGTAGTTTAGTAAAAAAATTGGGACTACCTTTTGGTGTCTCTAGGTGTTGCTAAGTCAAAGGTTTACTTTGTTAATGAAGTTTTTTATTTCTTACTTTATTCCCATGTTAAAGAGTTTTATTTTCATTTGAAAATAACTTAATTAAGATGATAACAAGTTTACTGTTTATACCACCTATTTTATTGAATTGTGTCTATTTCTCACATTATTTTCAACTTTGTGGTTCATGTAGTTTGACAAAACAAAACTGGAACTAGCATCTAGATTTTAGCTAATGCCAATGTTAGCTAAGATTTGTTGTCAATAATGTCCATCATTAATGATTGAGGCATTAAAAGGTAGTGAGGTGAAATGTTTATTTTCTCATTCTTATTCTTATACCCTAATGGGAGAATGGGAATGTTAGTTTCTTAGATTATTAATAGTTTTCAAGTTAGGGAGTTTTAGGTGTTTTATTGATTAGTAATTTTATTCTCAAACTCCATGTTAAATTCAATATATATAAAGAATATAGTGAAATAATTTAATAATTGCTTCAAATTAGAATCAAAATACAAAATAAAATATAAAAAGAAACCAAAACCATTATGCTCTAATATAACATTTTTTAATGAATTTTGTCAAATTTTCACTTTATTTTCATTTTTATTATGAACATGGTAATTTCTATTATTATTAATTTTATTATAACCATTGTAATTTAGAAATAACTAAGGTAAAATTTTATTTTAACTTTACCTATACAGAATAACAAAAAAGAATTTATTTGTTTAATTATGATTAACCAACAAAAAAAAATAACTTTGAATTAGAAAAAAAACATCTCTAATTAACTATATATATACATAACCATTATGAATCATCCAAAAACATTTTATACTAAAAATGCTTCTAAACATTCTACACTAAAAATCCATTTTCTAACACCAAAACATTGCATCTTATACTAAAAATGCTTCCAAGCATCCTATACTAAAAATCCATTTTCTAACAACAAAATATTAACATTAGCTTAATTGACTTTATACACTCTCATGCTCGAATGTCATAATGGGTGTTGGTTAAGATTTGTTATCCCTAGCGTGACCATTATTGCATGAAGGGTGTAAAGAATTTCATTTTGAAAAAATGTCTTAAAAAACAGTTGTTTCTTTAAGAAGTCCAAGTCCCAATCTAAATAAAACATAAAAGAAATATCAAAAAAACAAAAAGACATAATTTATATTACATTTTTTTTAGTGAATTGTCCCTCTCACTTCCTCGATTATGACATTGTAGTTTGGAAGAAATACAAGCCACCTACCTTTGGGACAATGTAAACATCTCCCGTTTTGATTCAGTAATGTCTAGAATACACATGTTAGTTAAGAAATGCATGCCACCTATGTTTTGGACGAGGGAAGGTGACAATGTCAAAGGTTAGCTACTCCTCATGTGATGCCCTAATGTACATAATGTACGTGCAAGTTAAGACATGCATGCCATTTACGTTTGGAGCAATGGGAGGTTAAAAAAAAATCAAAGCTAAGATTTTCTCCATTTAATGTCCTAATGTTCACCATACACATTGAGTTGTCAATAACTTGGACAATTAATAAATTAAGTATTAGGTTAATAACTTCGACCATTAATAAATTAAGTAAGTATTAGGTCTCTTTATGGAATACCTTATACATGTGTTTAATGCCACGATAAAGTTAAGATTAATTGTCAATAAAGTGGACTATTAATGAATGAGGAATTAGGCCTCTTTATCCGATGCCTTATACATGTGTTTAATGCCACAATACAGTAGATTAGTTGTCAATAACGTGGACTATTGATGAATGAGGTATTAGGGAGTTTCAAGGTTTTATGAATGCCAAATTCATGACAAAGGCACTGTCTTCAAACTTGCTTGCGAAATGTAAGAGTATGTAAAATTCATGATAAATGCACAGTATTCCTTATTCAAACTTGTTTTTGGAATTGTAAAATAATTTACTTAAATATTTAATTCTGTGTAATTTTTGCTTGTAGATTATATAGTTGTAAAATTGTTTGTATTTAAATTCTGTGCTATTCTTGTTTATAGATTGTAAAGTTGTAAAATTGTTTGTTTATATTTAAATGAAAGGTTATGATTATGATAGAACAAAATATTTTTTTGAGGTCTTTTTATGAGGAGAATGGATAGATTCAAATTTTAAAAGAAGACCTATCAATAATTATTGATTTACTCTTCACCTTCCCATCCATCATTTCATCCTAACCTAGTGGACTAACTATTTTGAAGATCTGAATTAATAAACATAATTCTTTGAAAGATATTTGCATTTGTCCATTTTATTTTCCATAAATTTGTTAGATTAATGAAACTTTGAATAGTCTTTAAATCACAAACAGAATGAGAGAAACAAACAGAGTTTGAAGCAACAAAAAAGAGGCCATGGAGATTTTTATACCCTTGTTTGAGATAAGTCTTGAACCAATGAATATTAGCATTGCTTAGCTAGATATAGAGGTACATGCACATAGTTCCCCTTTGTGTCACTACATCTAATCCATGCTGGGTTCCATAGTGTGATTTTTCAACATAATGTTTAGACATTTAGCTGTTGAAGATTAGGAAGGAATGGTAAACCCTATAAAAAATTTGCAATAAATATAGTAAAAACTTAAGATTAAAACTTATCTTTAGATTAAAATCATTAAACTATATGCCAAAGTGACCAAAAATATTATAAATAAATGTAGTCTTGACTTCAGCTATAAACTATTGTGAGGAAAAATATAATAAAAAAAGCAGTCTTGACTTCTGCTATACATGACATTATCTAAATGATTACTAATATGGTAGTTATTTCAGTTGTGTGCATCCTTGAACTATGGATAAAATCATGATAAAAAATATTATAAATAAAAGCTTATTTTACTCCAGTATGCGAACCACTTATCTCTATTGTTCCCGAGAGCTATTTTAAAGAGTTGTAGGTATGAGGTGTATAGTTGAGGGCCCTCAGCTATGTATATACCTGTAGTAGCAGGAGAGACTGATACAGTGTAACACCCCCTATGACTTAAATACATTTATAAATGATTTACGTGTTGAGATTAAAGGGCTCATTATTATAATAAAACGGTTATACCCCTCCTATATAGTTAGCAAGTTTGGCGTGGACAGAGGAAAAAAACGCTTGAAAAAGGAGTAGAGGAGGTAAGATGGGGGGCGCTGGAAAAGGAAGGTGCTACAAGGGGACGGAAGAATGAGGGTATCGTTGGTTTTCTTGAACAAGGGAGATCGTTTGCGTGAAGGGAACAAGGCACAGCTTGATGGAGACGTTCTGTTCTTGGTTTTGTGGTGAGGAGGCGACCACCCAAGGATGCATTCAGTAACGGTTGTAGAGTTAAGCATTCGTACATAAGGAGATCTATGGAACTATGTGCATTCGTATTTAAGTAGAGCTATGGAACTTTGTCTACATTTTGTTTTTGTCTTATGTCTTTGGTCTGTTCATCTTACTTCAAAGAGAAGGGGCGGTCTCTTAGGCATAACCGGCTCCGATGATTCTTGTATAAACTAACAACTCTGTTATTAAGAAGAAAAATTCGACCTTAGATTGGAGACCATAGTTATAATGCTTATTTCCAATTGATATTGGGTAATTTAAACTATAATACTCTCTTTTCTATCTAGTCCGTTGGGTAATGATGATGTGAAGGCATCTCAATAGAGAGAAACCATCCTAAATGTTTCCACAAATCTTAAGACCGTGATTGATAAGTGTTACATTTGAAGCAAAAGAGTAGCCTCTTATCATGCTCCTGGTATCGGATTGATTCTGTTAATGTGCCCTTAGTTGGGTTTGGTTGGATTCAAGATACATCTACCTGATAAAGAAGCGTTTCCTCTTATACCATACCTATACCTTTCTTCTGTCGTTGCATTTGTGGAGAAGATCAGTTATCTCCAGTGATATAAATATTTTCATAACCTTTTTTCAAGTCGATTCAAATATTAGACTGTACACCTCTGCATGACTATTGAAAAGAACGACTCATCTACTCATGTGTGGAACCTGCATGACTATTGAAAAGAACGACTCATCTACTCATGTATGTTCCAGAGAATGATTTTAATCATCTACATCTTTGTGTTAACTAAAAGAAAAATGTGATCCCCTACGAGGTTATTTAAAAAGAATACCCACTCATTTATTCAAATGTAATATAGCCTTTATTTGTTTGTTTACTAATTCTGTGGGAAAAGGGGTTTCAAGAATAATGAAAAAAAAAGAGATTAATTAATAAAACTCTCTTTTCTATTTAGTCCGTTGGGTTTTTTGGAAGATAGTGGGAAAATATTCACCTTCATGAAGGTTGAGGTGGTGGTATAGAGTGAGAAAATAGTCATTGGTGGTGGCACGTGGAGGGAGTAAACAAATATGCTGCATGTAGATTGGTGTAGAGAGAGAGTGAGAGAATATTGTCAAAGTTGTGGGAAGAAAATAAGGACATCCCTCCCACTACTGAATAAATATTTTCCACCTGTAACCTATATGCTCAGCAAGTGTCACCTTCACCCTCTATGCAAGTCATAAACAAAAAATAATGAAAAACTTTAATGACCTAATTTGTAATATATTTTTAATTGAAAAAATATAATAACATATTTGATGAGCTACTTCCACACATTAAATAATGTAAACTATAAACTAACTATCAAGAAATAATATAAATTAAAAATAAAAACACATAAAACAAATCTCAAAACACTTCAGTATACAATAAATTTTGTATCTAGAACAAAAAAAACATATAATAAATATTTTAAAACATAAATAGACATTGATTTATGATTATAAAAATTAAAAAATAAAACATTTTGCTTACTCATTGCACAAAAATTGTATTAACTAATATACACATGCTGAAAACAATTAAACTTAAATCATTTTGAGTAATCCCCAAAAAAACTTCTATTAACTAAGTTACCTAGGATGAAGAAACATAAGCATATATTGCTTACTCCCCACAAAACTTATGTAACTAGCATACATATGCTGAAGAAGTATAATCTTATACTCGTTCATATACTCGTGTTCATGAAAACAGAATCTCAATTTTATAGTGATTTATATACTATGTTCAACAAAATAAAATCTCATCAACTTTAATCCCAATCTCAAAATATATCTTACTTTTTGTCGATGGCTATCCTTGCTAACTAGATTTCACATTATGGATTTAAGGCTGAAATATTCAATCTTAAAATAAATTCCACCGATGTTCTGTAACATTGATAGTAGCAGTCTGTAGCAACGGTTTGGAAACAACGACAAAATTAACAAAATCACACTATTGTGAATCACAAATGTCCTTAGACAATCCGATTTGCTCCTGGATAGTGGTATTGATGCAGTGTGCCAAGATTAAACGGATCGGCAACAACGTTAGTAATAGACATCATGCTTACCTCTTGATCGGTAGACATGTTGTTTATATGGTGCTGGACTGCAGACAGAGAAGGCGATTTGAAGACTTGAGTGGGCTGGACCTCCAGATGTTGCATGTTTAACCTCTCGTGTTTAACCTCTCGTATAACCTTTCATAAGGGATCTCAGCAGCTATGCCAACGACAACAATGACAATGATCTGATGCTACCATGCTTCCTGCGACTTTACCTGCAGTTATCAGACCTTTCCCATCTTCCAGAATGACTGTCATTCGTGTTGCTTCTTCGAACTGAGTGGTGGGAATGGACATTCCTGACAGGGCCATAATTCCGAGCGGCCCTCCATAAGTCACAGTCCCCCGTTGAACTGTCGGTTGCAACAGAGTAACGTTTGTTACCGTCCCGCTCCAGCTGAGAATGAAGATTCCCAGTCGGGTTCTATGCGCGAATGTGTCCAATGCCATCCTGACATCGACCCCACTGGGGATCTCAAATATGTGACTTTTCAGGGTCTCTGAGGTTTCAGGGATTCCACATGGAGGAGGAGCACTGGACTTGTTCCTAGAGCCCTTAGGCCTCCCGCGGGGCCTTGTGTTCACCAGTGTACTACCTTGCGGCATTGCTGTCACTGCCATCTCTCAAACTTCGTTTCTTGGATGCATTGTTCATCTGGCAAGCGATTTTCACGTGTTCAGATTGAAGAGAAAGACCCAAAATGGGGTCTGGAAGTTCTCTGAGTTGACTGACCCGGCCATCATTCTACGAACAACCTGGGAAAGCCTGTCTCACATGGATGGCGTCCTAGTTTTTTCGCTTAAGGGATGTAATTCACAGCGTCCTTCTGATTACTCTGCCAAAATAGCAGTTCTTCTCTCCGGGTTCAATTCATTTACATGTCCGTACAATGCATTAGTATTTACTTCACTTTAGGTGTTGGTATTTTGGTATTTTTCGTTATGCTTTTAGATGGTCAACAATATTGCTTGCCTTCTTCCAGATGTTGCGGTGGTTATTAAGTGCTGTCAGTGGCATTGGGAAACTAACTCCGACGTCGTTGTTAGATGAGTAGAATAAAAGAATGGAATAACTTATCGACTCGACTATTTGTACCAATTAGCAGAGCATAGTTGTTGTCTAAACGGAACCTTGATTGTCCGATTGGTGCAAATGGTCAAGTCCATAGGTTATTCCTAAAAGAAAACCTCCTATTGTCCAATTGGTGCAAATGGTCAAGTCCATAGGTTATTCCTAAAAGAACACCTTCTATTGTCCAATTGGTGCAAATGGTCAAGTCCATAGGTTATTCCTAAAAGAACACCTTGAGATTTTTCGTTATGCTTTTAGATGGTCAACAATATTGTTTTCCTTCTTTGTTGCAATCTTTCATTGGTAGTGCTGGTTATTCATTACTGTCAGTGGCATTGGGAAATGAACTCCAACGTTGTTACATGAGTAGAAAAAAAATAAAAATAAAACGTGTGGCTTTTGCGGGCATTTTTGGATCAAAACTAGTCAAATTATTGGAGCTATTTTGTAATTTTAACAATTTTATTTGACCTTTTGATACTAAATCTTTGGTTTTAAAAAAACTCATATCGTTAAAATTACCATCTAAACACTATAAATTAAGATTTAAACTAATTAATATTACTGTCTAAACACTATAAATTTTGATTAAGATTTAAATCTTGAAGATTGAGGGCGTTTTGGTTGAGGCTTATAGTACTCAGTTGTTAAAAGTAATAATCAATTAGAGACACTTTTTGGAAGCTAGATCGTTTATCCCAATTACAGACACTTTTTGGAAGCTAGATCACTTATCTCCATTTTGCATTTTTAAGAACTTAGCTAAGCAAATTTACTTAAATGGTACTCATTCAAGAGCGAGATTAAAAGTCTAAAAAGCACCACCTTTTAAGTGATCCACAAACAAACTCTTTGGAATTCAAATATAATTGTTTATATACATTTTTTAATTATTTATGTTTATTTTTCATTTTATTTATTTATATTTTAAGAAAAATACTTTTTTTAATAAAGTACTTTTTTTTCTTAATTTTCAGTTTTATGGTCAATGTAGTTTGGTAAAAAAATTGGTACTACCTTTTGGTGTATCTAGGTGTGGCTAAGTCAAAGATTTAGTCTGTTAATGAAGTTTTTATTTCTTACTCTATTCCCATGTTAAAGAGTTTTATTTTCATTTGAAAATAACTTAATTAAGATGATAACAAGTTTACTATTTATACCACCTATTTTATTGAATTGTGTCTATTTCTCACATTATTTTCAACTTTGTGGTTCATGTAGTTTGACAAAACAAAACTGGAACTAGCATCTACATTTTAGCTAATGCTAATGTTAGCTAAGATTTGTTGTCAATAATGTCCATCATTAATGATTGAGGCATTAAAAGGTAGTGAGGTGAAATGTTTATTTTCTCATTCTTATTCTTATACCCTAATGGGAGAATGGGAATGTTAGTTTCTTAGATTATTAATAGTTTTCAAGTTAGGGAGTTTTAGTTCTGTTATTGATTAGTAATTTTATTCTCAAACTCCATCTTGAATTCAATATATATAAAGAATATAGTGAAATAATTTAATGATTGCTTGAAATTAGAATCAAAATACAAAATAAAATATAAAAAGAAACCAAAGCCATTATGCTCTAATATAACATTTTTTAATGAATTTTGTCAATTTTTCACTTTATTTTCATTTTATTATGAACATGGTAATTTCTATTATTATTAATTTTATTATAATCATTGTAATTTAGAAATAACAAAGGTAAAATTTTATTTTAACTTTACCTATACAAAAGAGCAAAAAAGAATTTATTTGTTTAATTATGATTAACCAACAAAAAAAATAACTTTGAATTAGAAAAAAAACATCTCTAATTAACTATATATATAACCATTATGAATCATCCTAAAATATTTTATACTAAATATGCTTCTAAACATGCTATACTAAAAATCCATTTTCTAACACCAAAACATTGCATCTTATACTAAAGATGCTTCCAAGCATCCTATACTAAAAATCCATTTTCTAACACCAAAACATTAACATTGGCTTAATTGACTTTATACACTCTCATGCCCGAATGTCATAATGCGTGTTGGTTAGGATTTGTTATCCCTAGCGTGACGATTATTGCATGAGGGGTATAAAGAATTTCACTTTGAAAAAAATGTCTTAAAAAATAGCTGTTTCTTTAAGAAGTCCAAGTCCCAATCTAAATAAAACATAAAAGAAATATAAAAAAAACAACAAGACATAAGTTATATTACATTTTTTTTTTAGTGAATTATCCCTTGGACTCCCTCGATTATGACATTGTAGTTTGGAAGAAACACAAGCCACCTGCGTTTGGGATAATGTAAACATCTCCCTTTTTGATGCAGCAATGTCTAGAATAGACATGTTAGATAAGAAATGCATACCACCTATGTTTTGGACTAGGTAAGTTGACAATGTCAAAGGTTAGCTTCTGCTCATGTGATGCCCTAATGTACATAATGTACGCGCAAGTTAAGACATCCATGCCACTTACGTTTGGAGCAATGGGAGGTTAAAAAAATCAAAGCTTGAGCTTTTCTCCATCTAATGCCCAAATGTTCACCATACACATTGAGTTGTGAATAAATTGGACAATTAATAAATTAAGTATTAGGTTAATAACTTGGACCATTAATAAATTAATTATTAGGCCTCTTTATCCGATGCCTTATACATGTGTTTAATGCCACGATACAGTTAAGATTAGTTGTCAATAATGTGGACTATTAATGAATGAGGAATTAGGCCTCTTTATCTGATGCCTTATACATGTGTTTAATGCCACAATACAGTAGATTAGTTGTCAATAATGTGGACTATTGATGGATGAGGTATTAGGGAGTTTCAAGGTTTTATGAATGCAAAATTCATGACAAAGGCACTGTATTCAAACTTGCTTGTGAAATGTAAGAGTATGTAAAATTCATGATAAATGCACAGTATTCATTATTCAAACTTGTTTTTGGAATTGTAAAATAATTTACTTAAATATTTAATTCTGTATAATTTTTGCTTGTAAATTATATAGTTGTAAAATTGTTTGTATTTAAATTCTGTGCTATTCTTGTTTATAGATTGTATAGTTGTAAAATTGTTTTTTTTTATTTAAATGAAAGATTATGATTATGATAGAACAAAATAATATTTTAAGGTTTTTTTATGAGGAGAATGGATAGATTCAAATTTTAAAAGCAGACCTATCAATATTTATTGATTTACTCTTCACCTTCCCATCCATCATTTCATCCTAACCTAGTGGACTAACTATTTTGAAGATCTGAATTAATAAACATAATTCTTTGAAAGATATTGCCATTTGTCCATTTTATTTTCCATAAATTTGTTAGATTAATGAAGCATTGAATAGTCTTTAAATCACAAATAGAATGAGACAAACAAATAGAGTTTGAAGCAACAAAAAAGAGGCGATGGATATTTTTATACCCTTGTTTGAGATAAGTCTTGAACCAATCAATATTAGCATTGCTTAGCTAGATATAGAGGTACATGCACATAGTTCCCCTTTGTGTCACTACATCTTATCCATGTTGGGTTCCATAGTCTGATTTTTCAACATAATGTTTAGACATTTAGCTGTTGGATATTAGGAAGGAATCGTAAACCTTATAAAAAAAATTGCAATAAATATAGTAAAAAGGTTAGATTAAAACTTATCTTAAGATTAAAATCATTAAACTATAGGCTAAAGTGACAATAAATATTATAAATAAATGCAGTCTTGACTCCATCTATAAACTAAAGGGAAGAAAAATATAATAAACAAGTGAAATAGCAGCAAGGCTGCTTATACCTGCCGTTTAGAAATATTTTAATGCGATAATGTATATAAATTGAAAGTTGAAGTAATTATGAAACATTAAAAACTTGCAACAATGTATTACTTGTTGCTATGTTGCTTATTTTTCTATGTGAAATTACTTGTTGCTTTGATGTTGATGTGTTATTTATTACTTGTTGTAACTATGTTGCTTATATTTCTATGTCAAGTTAGTAACAAAGCTGCATGATACCCACCTCTTAAGAAAAGTTTTGTAAAAAATAGTTGTAAAAGAAATGACAAGTAGATAATGATAAAATGTACACAACTACTTTCTTAATTAGTTATAGAGTAAGACCTTGAGATTAAAGATCCAAAATAAGTTTACTTGTAGTTGTGAATTTTCATTGCCTACAGTTTGTTCCGAGAGTTCTCATGATTTGGATTACCTCCTCATCTAGGCTTTCTTGTGAGTTGCATTTGTGGATAGGAAAATCTCCTTCACTACCATTTTAAGAATTAAGTTTATGGTCATTAGATGAATCATGGGAAAATTTCCGTCACTACCAATTTAAGAATTAAGTGTATGGTCACTATCAAATCTTTATGGTCATTAGATGAATCATGGGAAATTTATTGCTTAGATGAGATCAAAATCTTAAATAGAAAAGCACTAATGCAACTTTATAGGAACTAACTAACGATATGGAGCATTAATTAAACTACCATACTTCTAACACTCAGTACAATGGTGGCCACTTGAATTAAGAGTACGTAAAGCTAAATATTCCTGGATACCCATAATATAGGGATTATATGCGTTATTACTATATGAATATATAGTAGAGGATTGAAATGACCTTTCTCCCATGAGGGATCAATAAACTCTTCATTAAAATAACATAGAGAATATAAAAGGTAAATCAAAGGCATAGAAATAAAATAGGATTTCAATAAGCATGTATAATAATACCCACATAAGCTGAATACTTTTTTGGGGATGTAAAACCAAAAGTGGCAGATAGGGCTAAGTAAAGTAGTTGATTTATTTGTTCTAAAACGCTAATCAGGGATCTTCACAACAGGTGGCAACCTGTGTTATTTTAGTTAGCGCTTACCTGGTCTTTTTAGTTAGCCTCAACCCACATAAATGACTATTTAGACATAAAAAGGATTCATGATACACCTACACGAGGATCTTTATTTATATTTTAGCACGATAAAGCCAAAGGCAGAGCCAAATGAACAAAGCTTGGCTAACCACCCCAACCGCAGGAGCCATGCCGAGAGAGCACACAATGCTAAGTGCTTTTTACCCGATGGCCGAACTTAAGTGAAGTGGTGTCAGAACCAAAATTATTAACAAGTTAACCAAGTCCTGTGCCGATTTTAACTACCCCATCCCAACACATACAGACGACAGACTCAATGGACGATGGGTGATAGCAAAAATCATATACATAATAATCTATTTGTTCAAAAACGCTGATTAGGGATATTCATAACAGGTGGCAGACTACATGGACGACCAAAATCATGTACATAATAATTTATTTGTTCCAAAATGCGGATCCAATTTATTTGTTCCAAAATGCGGATGAGGGATCTTCACACATGGACACTAGGTGATAGCAAGTGGAGTATTAACCTCCATTACCTTCATCAAAATATATGCCAAACACTTATTATTCTCTTGTTAACCTAAAAAAAAAATATGCCTAACACTTACTCTTCTTATCATGTTAACCTTTATTACTTCCTCAAAAAATATATATATATACCCAACACTTCTTATTCTTATCCTGTTAACCTCTATTAACCTCCATTACCTAATGTGATATGATAATCTTGTGATTTTGTTTTGTTTTTGTGATATCATAATCTTGTGATTTTGTTGTGTTCTTATAAGGATTTTTTTATAAGCTAAAGATTAAACTATGAGGAACTCTTTTAAAAAAAACTTGTAGTTCAACTCCTAGCTACAACATCAACAATTCGGCTCCACAGTTTTTCATCACCTCCCTGTACGGTAATCGAGGACATCAGAATCTATGTTGTGTGCAGACCAAGAATTGCATTTAAAAATACTCTCCTCTCGGCTTTTATGTTAGTGTAATGTCCCGTCGTCCTCAGAATCCTCACTCGTGGAGATGCATCTCTTGCATGCAACGTTTGTGCGCCACGCTGAAGCCATGCATTAAACCTGAGCCCTTGGATGCGACGTGCTTCAAAGTGAACAGGAAGATCTCATGAGATTCATAAGCTCGTCTTCCCTTTTCGCCTGGAATGTTTGTCTCTTTCTCCTTTGACAGTCCTTCATAACTATGAATCCCAAGGCCTGTAGGGACGATGAATGGGTGTGGCTGATGGAGAAAATCGGTCCCGAGTATTGGAATTCCCCACCGCCCAAGCCGCCAAGACAAGAAGCTCCTAGGAGGGTCGAGGATCGAAACCCCCCGCTGCCCAAGACGCGAAGACAGGAAGCTGCTACGAGAGTCGAGGAAGTTGAAGAAACTCTTAAAATTCTACCACAGAAACGGCCTGGTCCTCCTTCCAATGGTGAAGACCAGAGGCTTCGCAGGTCTGTTAGATTGAAATTGAAAGGCAAGTGCCGCGGTCACTGCCTTTACCCATCAATGGAACATATCAATTGAGAGGCCTGGTTGGCGAGCTGATTTTTTCTTGCATTTTCAGTTGGAGAGAATGTTGAGCTTGGTGATCAATTTCCTTACAGGGTTGTAGTGTATTCATTAAGGTTTCTCACTTCACTATGTCTGTTTTCTTCTTGATGCATTAAATTCCTGCAATTTGTTCTAGCATTACGGCCATTTTTGTCCAGGCTATGGAGTGTTTGTTTTTGTTGAATCCTGCATCAATCTCAACTCGTTTAAAAGTGTTCTTTACCAATTTGGTCGCTTCTTTATATATTTCTTCAAGATTCGGCGAAATTCTCGCCATCCTTTCCCTCATTCTTGTTTTTGTTGAATCCTGCATCAATCTCAACTCATTTTAAAGTGTTCTTTCCCGATTTGGTTGCTTCTTTATATCTTTCTTCAAGCTTTGGTGAAATTCTCGCCATCCTTTCACTCATTCTGTACCATCTTGACCACTTTGGAGGTTATTCTACTGCTTTAACCATTTTTTTTGCAAATGCAGACAATTGTCCCTTATACATAGCACGAACTTACTTGTTTCTTTACGTGCATGTGTAAATGACGGGTTCCTTTTTACTCTGTCATGTTTTATACAGTTCACGCACTGCAATTTGTCATGTTTTATACAGTTCATGCACTGTAATTCGAATAGGGACATATTTTAATGCCTTGAAAAGGCGCTCGTGGGGTTTTTGTCGATATGGCCTAGTAATATCTCAGTAGCGGTGGTTTTACAGGGTATTTTAATATGTGCAGGCTCGAATGGCAGTGATTTTGTGGCTCAGTAAGACATTAATTAGGACACTTTAATGAAGTAAGTTTGGAATTTTTTTGTGATAACATGTCATTATGTGTCATTCCTTCTGCATCATGGTTTTAACTAACTTACTTGTTCTTTTACCTGCATGTGTAAACAATTAACGGCTTGCCATGTAGATTTGTAGATTTACAACCAAGTAGCATTTGTACGAGACTTTACTATCAAATTGTCAAATTTTGGGGGAGTCCTGAAATATCGAAGGAGGTGTTAGCAGCGAGAAATACTCCTGTGAAGAATATCAAGTTCCTAGGGTTAGATCTTAGCTTTTAAATAATGAGGATGTTTGTGAATACTGTGAAAAGATTGTGTGTAATGAAGAGTTCAGATGCTGGTCGTGTGGGTGAGTATTCCAAGATGAAGAAAATAATTCCAAAAGTCTAGAGAAACCCCATTACAATTTGAAAAAATGATAGGGAAACCATGCCTAAAGCAATGGTGGATTAATATATAGAACTTGCAAACTCGGCATAGCTCTTCTTCGGACGTGAAAGATCTCCGCGTCGGAGACTGCGCCGCAGAACGAATTTCATTGTAGTCTATGCGCTTCTGCGCGTTCGTCCTCTGTAGCTTCATTCCTTGTTGACGGCCCGGAGTCTCCATCGAATCTCGGAAAAAACACTACTAAATTTTGTCAAACTCTATGAAGTATCTGAAACCCTGGTGATTTATGTTAAACTCGATCGGAGAGTCCTCCTACTGAATTATTTGAGGGTCCATTAAATTTCACAAGATCCGACTCAAGTCTCTCAAAAGTATTACAGTTAGTCAACCCAGGATCATCATTATGTAAATGAAGGAACTAATAGATGAAGTTGACTACAAATGAGAGAGCATACTTTCTCTGGTTTTGAATGTAATTAATTGTGTCTGAATTTTGACATTCAACTCTGTAGAACTCTAATGGCGTGTAGTCGTCATTATCGATAATCTTTTAATGATTTATGTTGTTGTTGTTGAGGCATAATCTGAGACCCCCTTCCGTTGTCATGGAGGGATGGTCATGGAATGGCATCATGCCATGCCATGCAATGCCACGCCATGCCACTTTGTTGACCAATGGATGTTTCATAGCATTACACGATTTCCCTTGCGTGAGGATAGCGATCCTTGGCGCACGGCGAAACTGCAATATGCGTAGCTGTACGATGTAAGTCCAAAAAAATCAAAAGGAGGTTTATATAAAATTATTTCAGAAAACTTATTTATTTGACGTGAGGCAATAGTAATTGGCCTAAAGCTACCTGGCAATGGGTAAATTAAGCATTCATTAAAATCACACGCATATTAATTGGCCTAAGCTAGTGGCAATGAGTAAATTAATATTTATTTTTTAAATATTAATATATTTGTTAATTCTCACAAATAAGCCAAATTTATTTTGCACACAAGATAAAATTAGCCTAATCATTGTATCACACCAATCAAAACATAGATAATTTATTATGTAAAAATTGTAAAAATAATTTTAAATATTAAAAAAAACCAATTTAATACAGAAACTCATAAAACTTTAATTAAAATTAGGATAAAAATTAAAACAAGTGCAAGTCAAAGGAGCATGCGGACCAAGCGATCGCTATATAGGCAGGGATAAAAAAGCATCCTTGACTTCAGCTATACATGACTTTATCTAAATGATTACTAATATTCAGTTGTGTACAGTGCATCCTTGAACTATGGATAAGATCGCTATATAGGCAGGTATAAAAAAGCATCCTTGACTTCAGCTATACATGACTTTATCTAAATGATTACTAATATTCAGTTGTGTACAGTGCATCCTTGAACTATGGATAAAACCATGATAAAAAATATTATAAATAAAAGCTTATTTTACTCCAGTATGCACACCACTTATCTCTATTATTCCCGGGAGCTATTTTAAAGAGTTGTAGGTACGAGGTGTATAGTTGAGGGCCCTGAACTACATATATACCTGTAGTAGCAGGAGAGACTGATACATTTATAAAAGATTTACGTGTTGAGATTAAAGGGATCATTATTATAATAAAACGGTTATACCCCTCCTAGATAGTTAGCAAGCTTCGCGTGGACAGACGAAGAAAACGCTTGAAAAAGGAGTAGAGGAGGTAAGATGGGGGGCGCTGGAAAAGGAAGATGCCACAAGGGGACGGAAGAATGAGGGGATAACTGGTTTTCTTGAACTAGGGAGATCGTTTTCGTGAAGGGAACAAGGTGGAGCTTGATGGAGACGTTCTGCTCTTGGTTCTGTGGTGAGGAGGCGACCACCCAAGAATGCATTCAGTACCGGCTGTAGAGTTAAGCATTCGTACATAAGGAGATCTATGGAACTATGTGCATTCGTATTTAAGTAGAGCTATGGAACTATGTCTGCATTTTGTTTTTGTCTTATGTCTTTGGTCTGTTCATCTTACTTCAAAGAGAAGGGGCGGTCTCTTACGCATAACCGGCTCCGATGATTCTTGTATAAACTAACAGCTCTGTTATTAAGAAGAAGAAAAATTCGACCTTAGATTGGAGACCATAGTTATAATGCTTATTTCCAATTGATATTCGGTAATTTAAACTATAATACTCTCTTTTCTATCTAGTCCGTTAAGTAATGATGATGTGAAGGCATCTCAATAGAGAGAAACCATCCTAAATGTTTCCACAAATCTTAAGACCGTGATTGATACGTGTTACATTTGAAGCAAGAGAGTAGCCTCTTATCATGTTCCTGGTATCGGATTGATTCTGTTAATGTGCCCTTAGTTGGGTTTGGTTGGATTCAAGATACATCTACCTGATAAAGAAGCGTTTCCTCTTATACCATACCTATACCTTTCTTCTCTCGATGCATTTGTGGAGAGGATCAGTCATCTCCAGTGATATAAATATTTTCATAACCTGTTTTCAAGTCGATTCAAATATTAGACTGTACACCTCTGCATGACTATTGAAAAAAACGACTCATCTACTCATGTATGGAACCTGCATGACTATTGAAAAGAATGACTCATCTACTCATGTATGTTCCAGAAAATGATTTTAATCCTCCACATCTTTGTGTTAATTAAAAGAAAAATGTGATCCCCTACGATGTTATTTAAAAGAATACCCATCCATTTATTCAAATGTAATGTAGCCTTTATTTGTTTATTTACTAATTGTGTGTGAAAAGGGGCTTCAAGAATAATGAAAAAAAAGATATTAATTAATAAAACTCATTTCAATCTTGCATCGACAAACTTATGGGATCTTAATTCCAAAATTAAATAATAAAACTTATGGAATCTCAATTCCATAATTAAAGAATAAAATTTAACGTTTTTCTTTAATGAAATCATATGGATATTTTAAACGGTTTTTCTTTAATGATAGGATTGAATGATTTTAAACGGTAGCTTTGCAAGGATAGGAATGAACTTGAATCTCGAATATTTAAATATCTTGTTTATCACTTTTAAATGAGCTTGGATGATAGCCTCAAGTTATGTGTATAATTAAAAATTCATGTCTCCTTTTGTTATGTCCTTATGTGATTGTTTATTTTACAAACTTTATTTGTACAATTAAAAGTTCATGTCTTCTTTTGTGATTGTTTACTTTAGAAACTTTATATTTTTCTATTAATCAAGAGCCAATAACTCTGAGATGTTAAAAGATTAGTACTTTTAAAGTTGTTGTCTTTTATGATATTCACTAGGATAGTTAAACTCAAGAGATTAAGAATTATTTTAGAAGTAAGATAGTTTGTAAAGTGTTCTCTTTGAAAGAGACAAGTGTACTACAAAATTGTAACCCCTTTTATTGGACAAGATAATAAAAAGATTAACCGAATGTGGTGGACATAGCTCCATGGATAGGTGTGGAAATTGAAATCAATTACACTCACAAAATTGTTAATCAAACATGCAAAATTCACACAAAAGGAAACTGAAATTGGAGCATAAATTAATCCTTTATTGAATAAGTGGACATTAGCCAACCATATGAAGTAATAGGATGCTCAGATATATAATTACATGAGAGATTCGAAAGCACTTGGTTGCTATTCGAATTGGTAATAAATCAGGCTTACTAAAACACGTCAAATCCCCCATAAGTGCAAAAAGGACTTTCCAAATCCATGAAGATCCTCACTAATTAGCTAAAGCAAGTGGGAAAGCTAATGTGTGGTGGAAAGAAAACTCATTCATGGTTTTGTATGGACAAAGGCGCGGTCCACCATGTATAATTTTAGTTTTTTGTGTTTAAGTTATGATGTGCAAGTGCCTATCTAAAAATGCAAATTGATAGAGTTAACGAGGAGTGTCACAATGTGATACACACGTTCTTACCTCTCGCCTTACCTCTCTTGCATCTAAATCACAAACAACAAGAAACTAACTATAAATAACTAACCTATCCCTAGGGAGCAGAATTATCAGTTAACAATGAGTAATGTATTTCTGCGCATGTATTAGGAAAAATTACAGATAGCTGTTATTTATTTCAGAACACATGAACATTAATAGAAATATGAACAACAATATGACTTATTTATTTATTTCAGAACACATGAACATTAATAGAAATATGAACAACAATATGACTTATTGTTGATTGCGACCTTCATTACTCACAGTGGAAATTTCACAGCATAAACTAGAAGACATTCATAACATGAACAAAAATTCATTGAGTTAGAATGATCTCACAATTAATGGACATAAGCTGAAAATGAAATAGTTCACATTCAACTGATCCATAGCAAAGAATTTGAAACATTCCACCAAACTTTCTCCAACAGAAACTTGTAATTATTTATTGTAAAAGGAAGTAGTTCGTCTTACAATATACTCTCAAAAATGGCCTCGGAAAGAAGTCCCTTCTACATCTAAACTCTCCTTTATTTATACAAAAAAGAAAAACCTTTGGGATGCCCCTTAATGACTTTTGGGCTTCCCCAACCTTTGAGTTCCAAAATTTTGTCTTGTAGTATGTGCTCATAATTTATACAATATATTACATTTTAAAAAAAAATCTTTTAAAATACTTTTTGAAGAGGGGCCCGCTTGGTCGTTGATGAACTTTTTCCATGCCTCGGCCTCTGGTGCTATACCTTAAAATCCAGAGGGTTCAAGAAAACAAATATTTATCACATATTTGGATACCTGGTTCCTCACCCCTTCTATTCTTGCAGGACTGAGGCGCAGCTAATATTCTAACAGATAAATACTCACAACTGCATGTGCCATTGCATTCTTTAAAATATGTTCATCTAGATCCTTTACTTGTTGGATCTCTTGCTTGTCTTCCTGGTATCTATTCTGTAGATGCTCTATAAACAATTTATGCTCTGGTATTGCATCCAATCTTCTCTCTACTGAAAAATGGCATCTATTGTATGTAGCAAGCACCCTCCTACAGTATTTGGCACATGCTCCCCTCGTCTTTTTTATAGTTTTCTTGAATTATTCTGTAACATTGATTACAAACTCGAATAAATCATATTCCTGCTTTAAACTCTAATGGTCTTTAACTGGTAGCTCCGCAGGAGATTCCTCATTTGTTTCTATCCACACTATTCTTCCCATCAAAATCTCGAGAATCTCTTGAGATCTGTCCAAAAAATAAGACGTAGTGTCCAAAATTTCTTCTAACCTGCTATCTATTTGTAGAATCTTACATCTGTCTTCCTCAATACCCATTTGCAAATAGTGGATCTTCCTTCTCTTTCTTCAGTGTTTATTTTAATTGTGATATGTTCTTTCTTGACTATTCAAGATCCATCATCAGCCTATCTACATTGTCTTCAGTAGCTTGGGTTAGCGCCACCCCATCTCTTCCTGTCAATCTTGGATCTGCATCTGTTCCATACACCAAATTCTTATCAGTTATCATCTTTCCAGATTGTCCTCCAGTTTCAACCTTTTTCTTGGTTCTTTTAACAATCCTCTTCTTCTCCTTGTCATCGAAAATAGTACTAAAGTTGGGTACTTCCTCCCCTTCTTTAGGCATGAAAGGGATCAAATTTATTCCAGAAAACAAAGCTTGCCCTATTGTGCTACGATAAGATGCAACAGGCTCCTCGAGATTAGGATTCGATTGCTTGTGTCTTTCATCTGTTTGATCTTGTCCCCCCTGTGTATCCATCTACTGAGGAGTGTGTTGGTATTTTTGAGATCCTTTTAAAATTAGAACTTCACTTTCTTCTTGTCTTTTCTTTATCTCTGCTTCTTCATTTCTCTTCCATATATGTCCTAAAAATGAAATATACACAATATTAATGCATGAAAAGAAACATGACAAGGAAAAAATAAAATCCTGTGCTTGTGTCTTAAAATCCTCTAAGTCCGCTGTGTGTAACTAAAATCACAGCCTCGGTAGAACAGACTCTTCATTTAAATTTGGGCCGCCTTCGAAATAATCTAACTCCTTCAATAAAAGCATGAACGACATTGTTGCTACTGCTAATCCTCAAAACGCTAGACCCTATACTGTGGTTTCTCATCTTGGAAAACCCTAACTAGACCAATACAATGAAAACCTCTGTCGTCCCACGAAAAAAGGGTAAACGCATACAACAATTTAAAGCCCCCCCTAGATGGCCATGAACAACAAAAGAATGGGCGGTGTAGATAGCATAATGCTTGTGTGCACCAACCCCTTAATCTTTCAGACATGAGTAAAGCGTACATAACGGCTCAATCACGCGGGCTCAAAAGAAAACTATGAATAGCTAGCTCCTTAACGGTAAAATAAAAATACTCATCCATACCAGGGAGATAAACATTTCAACCAATCCCACGGAAAAACCTAACTGGGGAAAACCTAAGCAAGGAAAACCATGGTTTCAATCAACCAATAAAAATAAAAAAACAACGTCGTGGATTGCCTACCTAGAAAAACACCGTGCAGTCGACGGGATGACCCAAAAGTCTCCATAGTAGCATGCCAACGAGTGAAATTTGGACATCTCAGAACGTGAAATAGTTCAATCGACAAGGACTGGAGCAATGCAAGTTTCAACACGGATAATAATGAAATAATGCTCTGCCTCTATATATAAACCCTGTGCTAAAAAAGTCAGCAGGAAAACCCTATCAGCAGTTAACTTCTCTAAATGTTGGGAGGATAGTTCAAGCTATAGCCGTAATGACAGACAACAAACAAACTACGGGTCCTGTGAGAATCTAAACCTGTCGGCATCAAAAACTCTAAATGCTAAGGATCGACGATTCAAATTTCAATGTTTCCACAGTGTCAATGATGCCGAGCACTATCATCGCAATGGTTATGTATTGGAGATTGGAAATGTTAACCACTAAAGTATCGGCAATCGAAAAGACTATCCTTTGAGGCTCTCATCAATTTCCTTCTGAAACGACGGCAGCGTAGAGGAAAAGTCTTCCGATCCAAAATCGTAAATCGTTCTGATAGTTATAAAAACCAAGTCATCGATAGTTAAAACAAAAGGTTTGAGAAATAAAACAAAAGGAGATAAAATCCACGGATCAGTGAGAAACGGGACTAATCATTGCGACGTTCAGTGTTTGCCTTCCGAAACGTCGATGGCATAGAGGACTAATACCCTGGCTCATTTTTCAACCGACTCCCGAAACAGCAGAAACAACAGTCACCGAAAAATCAAACGTTAAGCTCCACAGTCTTCTATGTTCCCAATCTCAAAGATCAATTTAAGTAGAAAAACTGGACTTCGAGGACAGATTTAAAGAAATCAAACAAACCTGGGCTAGATAAAATCAAAAGGAAGGTTCAAAATTTTCAAAAATTTGGAAAAAAAGGTTGCAGCTGCAACAATTGGCGACTACGTGGTGAACACGGATATCTATACAATTTCTTCTTTGAGCAACACACTGTTTTGATAATACCAACATGTTGAATTCCTCAAGATATTTGCATTTCCCAAATGGCATTATGTATCCACTTTAATCATTGATGGTAGTCCAATTTAAGGAGAATGAGAACCAAGATTTCAAAGTCTAGATATATCTTTTGAGGCTAGGAATATGAGTTTCATTTTCCCTCTCTCTTCAGGTAGCGTCCAGCTTAGATAGCACAAGATTGTAACATATGGTAAACATAAATATTCGTGTGTCCCTCATTCCCATGTCATTTCGCACTTTTGTGCTTTTGGACTTTTGTCCTCTCTTGAGTCCTCCTGCATGCCTTCTTTCTGGAATTTTTTTATTGAGGATCCTCTCTCCATAGTGTCCTTTTGTGTGAGAGATGTATTGATTTTTCAGCTCACGGACGGAGAATAACTTTGGAAATCTTGTACTAATATGGTTTAGTACTTTGTTTTGATACATATTGCTTTCTTAGGATATTTTGACTCTTATTTTCCTTTTGGATTTCAATTCCTAGCATGGGATCATTTTAATGTAATATACTGTTTGCCTTGCTTCCTCTACATGGGT
The DNA here is from genome assembly GCA_001517045.1 of Pseudotsuga menziesii. Classification (NCBI taxonomy): domain Eukaryota; kingdom Viridiplantae; phylum Streptophyta; class Pinopsida; order Pinales; family Pinaceae; genus Pseudotsuga; species Pseudotsuga menziesii. Next base: position 30,364 of record LPNX010159925.1, read on the forward strand.
CTTTTGTTGTCACCCCCTAAGATATTTTTTAATGTGAGATGGATGGAACCTTGAAATAGTATTCCAAACCGTAACTAAAACAAACAAAAATAAACAAATAAAAAATAAAACAAACCAATCAATTTATTTATGTACAAGATAACCAAGAAACAAAAATCAAGAAAAAAAGGTTTGAAAACAAAAACCATTAACTCATAAGTTCTCTTCCCACCCCTGTAAGTCTTGCAAATTGTAAGTTGAGGGGCCAAGATTTGCTGCAATTTGAAAAGGGCCTACCCATAACTATTGAAACTTAGTGTGCTTCCCTTTTCATTGTGCGGATGATCCCACTTAAGAACTAGGTCTCCCACTTCAAATTATTTGTTCCTAGCTTTATGCTTATCAAACCAACGTTTCACTACTTCCTGTTGATGCTTAAATATTTCTTTGGCTATGGACCTATAATCTTCCGACTTCAAAAGATTATAGATTCTTATCCCTAGGATTTTTTTTTCGGTACCTCTAGATTCCTGAGCTATTATGGAAGATGGTAACAGAATGTTGGGAGGAAAAATAACTTCTTTTCTATAAACAAGACTGTATGGTGACACACCTAAGGAATTCTTGGGTGTGACTCTATCAACCCAAAGAGCATTAGGTAACGCTAAATGTCAACTGCTCTGATTTTCTACTACGGTATTCTTTAGAATACTAATCAAATTCTTATTTGTAGATTCTGCCAAACTATTTCCTTGTGGGTAATAGTTTGAAGAATAATGCAACTTGATTCCTCTTTCATTAGCAAATGCAGTTAATCTAATAGAATAAATGTAAGTAGCATTATCAAAAACCAGGGAAATTGGAACCCTAAACCTGGTCATAATGTGATCTTGTAAGAAATCCATAAGTGCATCTTCATTTACTTTGTGTAACGGAATGGCCTCGGCCCATCTAAATTTTAGTTTATTTCTCCAATGATATCAATTACCCATTGTTCGAATGGTTCTGTTATCATCACTGGTTTTAAAGGCCCTGCTGCTTTATCTTGTCTTCCACCACCTCTTTGACAAGCATCACACTTTCTGACATGAGCATGAGCATCCTTAAACAGTGTAGGCCAGTAATATCTGGCTCTGAGAATCTTATGGGTTGTTCTATCTCTAGAAAAATGACCTCCAGTGGACCCATCATACAATTCTGTTATGACCTTCTTTGCATCTTTCTGTTCTAAGCATCTGAGAAAAAATCCATCATAATTCTTTCTAAACAGTACTCGATCAATTATCTGATATGAAGTTGATTTCAGAAGTAATGCTCTTCGTTGTTTGGAATTCCAGTGTTTCAGAAAATATCCTTCTTGAAGGTAATGAACTAGGTCCCAGTACCAAGAATCTAGAGCTCTGAATAGAGGACATACATCCACCATATGTAACTCAGCTTCATTATCCCAAATTTTTTCTTCATTATCTTTACCTTCATCCATTAGTTTACACAATCCTTGTCCTTTTACTATGGATGTTGGTTTGAACTAAAGATCATATTCTTCTAAGGCGGTTACCCAGTTGCCTCTTCTTTCTCCTAATTCCTTTTGTACAAAAAGAGATCTTACAGCTAGTTGTGGTACGATTACCTTAGTGCGATTCTTACGTATATATGGACTGAATTGTTTTACCACTTTAAAAACTGCATAAGCTTGTTTATTAACAGCTGGATAATTCAATTCAGATCCCTGTAGACCAGTGCTCATAGATGATATGGGGTACTCATCTACCACATATTCCTTCTCTGTAAGCACTGCTGCCAATGAATCATCAAATGCAAAAGTGTACAGAATATAATCTTTTTCGAAATTCAGACTTTTGAGTGATTGTGCATAAGCAATAGATGTTTTTATCTTACTGAATTCGTTCTTTTCCACATCATTCCATTTAATTTGTACACTTTGTTTAACCATCTGCTGCAAAGGTTTGACAATTTGAGCAAAATCTGGTACAAGCCTTCGCACAAAATTAATTGTCCCCATGAATGATTGCATAGCCTTTTTGTTATGGGGTAAAGGGATCTGTTATATGGCTTTAATCCCTTCTGGGTCTATGGAGATCCCTTTTTTTAGAAACAACATGACCCAGTAGCTCTCTTTCTATGACCGCAAATATGCATTTCTTAGGATTGAGTGAAATACCATATTTACGACAATGCTCGAAAATATGTTTAAGATGGAATGCATGTTCCTCTCTTTTTTTTGAAAATATTGTGGTATCATCAAGATATACCACAACACTACAGCTAATCAGACTATGGAAAGCTATATCCATGGCCCTCTAGAAATTAGCTCCAACATTAATGAGTCCAAAGTGCATTCTCCTGTAAGCAAAAGTTCCCCACTTGGTTCTGAATGTGGTTTTAAGCTTAACCTTTTCAGCTACTAATACTTGATTATAGCCAAAGAATCCATCTAATATTGAAAACAATTCAGAACCTGAAACCATCTACAATATTTGCTCCATGGGTGGGACTAGATAGTTATCTTTATCTAACGCACAATTGAGGTTTCTGAAATCTACACAGATCCTGATCTCTCCTCACTTTCTCCTTACTAGCACCAAATTCGAAACCCATTCCGAATGTCTGACTTTGAATATGATTTTAGCATCCAACAATTTTTTCACTTCACTTTGAATTAAAGGTTCCAACTTTGGATGCATCTTCCTCAACAACTGTTGGTAAGGATTGCCTCCAGCTTTAATCGAGATGTCATGTTGTATAATATTTGTGTCATAAGTGTTAAGCTCTTCATATGTCTAGGAAAACACATATTTGTATTTTTTGAACACACTAATGAACTTACCTCTTTCACCCGGAGAAGAACGCTTTCCGAAATTTACATATCTGGGTTCAGCTTCAGTCCCCAAATTTATTAGCTCAAATTGCAAGGATGAGCTATGAGTCTTGACATTCACTGGCTTTTTGAACTTGTTGTTTAAGTCAAACATTCGATCCAAGGTCCTGAATCCCTTAGGAATAAAGTTCCTAAATTTTAATTCTGCTTGATGTTCTTCATCATCTATTATTGCTCCTTTAAAAGTCTCATCATTCATCAAGCATTCCAAAATTTGTTGATCATCGTCATGGGGGCTTCACTTGTTGGCCAATATCCTATCACATTAGTTCATATTGTGGGTTTTAGAATTATAAAAAATCGAGCCAATATATTCCAGGTATTGGGGGGATGAGGGTTTTAAGGTGGGAGTGGGTAGGGTGGTTTATAAGGATTGAGGTATAAAAAGGGGTGGGGAGTAGGTTTTAACTATTGGGAGGGGGTTTCAACAAAAAGAGTTTGGGTCAATATCTCTCAAAATTAAGGGTATTCTTGAATATCCCATGATCGCATGTGCTATGTGAGAGGTTCACTAAGTGAAGTCCCCGTGATCATCGTCAAAAACCCGTATATTTGTGATCATATCCGGAACATAAGTCCTGAAAAGTAATTCAATAGAGCATATATTATTAGAAGGTACTAGCCTTGTAGCTGAGGTAGCTAGTAAATCAGCTGCTGCATTCTTTAATCTAGGAATGGACACAATATTGAATGCATGAAAATTTATAAGCAAATCCCAAACTTCATTTTGATAGGCTTTTAAATGTGGTGAAATACAGTGTATGTTATTTCGAATTTGCTGAACAACAATTTCAGAGTCTCCATATACTTTCATATTTTTCACTTTCAGTTCTATTGCCTTTTTATGTCCTTGAACCAGTGCTTCATACTCGGCTGTATTATTTGTACATTTGAATTCTAATATACAAGAAAGAAAATGTTTATTTTTTCTTGGATCAATCACAACACAGCCAGCTCCTGATCCTTACAATGTTTTAGATCCATCAAAATAAAGGGTCCAAAAACTATCTACTTCTACTGAACTTGAATTAAAAACTACATCTGAAACTAAATCTATTATTTTACAGTCAATTTCATCAACCCATGAAAATCAAAGGAGATCGGGCTGAGTGTCAGGTGTACTGCTGGCTTCTTCAGCTTGGTAATTTCCTAGTTCCAATTCAATGAAGTAATTTCACAACATAGATTTTACGAGCTCATTCTTTCCCTCTAACTGAGTAACATTGTATTTCATTTAAGGCTCTCTTAAGAATTTTATCTGATTGGGACTTCCCTTATGAAGCAACCATAAATGTGACCAATCTGATGAGAAGTATCCATCTAGCCTTGTGAACCAGTCTCGACTCAAAACCAATCCATAAGAATCTGGTATGTATGCTACTACAATGTTGATGTACTAAAATACCCTCTCATCTGCAGTTATGCAAATGAGAACATCTTCCATTTCCCTATTACTTTCATAGCTGTCTTGTCTAACTGAAGAACCTGCCAAGTAGATGGTTTAGGTTGTCCATTGATTTTCCTGCATACTGAAAGTGGCATAACATCGACTGATGCTTCTGAGTCTACTAAATAATTGTGCACATTATAGTTGAAAATCTCTAAAGTTAGGAGAAATTCTAGGGTTTTATACTTAGACTTACCTCCCACACTTGCTTCACCAATTTCTTCTTCAGGTTGGTTGTCAGTGGGAAGCTCTTCTTCTAGTACCTCAAGTGATTTTAACAATTTCTCTTCAATGCTGAGGTACATTACACATTTCAAACAATGAGATATTTTCCTTAGCTTTTTAATGTCTTCCACAATATCATACCCCATCTCAGGTTCTTTGAGATTCTTCTTGACATTATCAATCCTATCTTCAACAGGCTTAACAGGTATGTTAATTTTCTTCGGATATTGACTTGAAATGGTAAATATAGGTATTTTAACAGTTGTATTATTCTTTTGTATCTTCTTCATATTTTCTTGAACTTTCTTGATCTTAGGAAGTATTGACTTGTCTTATTTTCACAAGCTCTGACTACTTGTTACATTGGTTTCTGATGTTTCCTCTTGTTTCATAGAATCTTCTTCTTCTGTATTAAACATTGAGACACGGTCCCATAAAACCAAAGTATCTTCCTCTTGTTTTTCTATATATTGATTATCTTTTCCTTCCTCTTTACCACTTTCTGTCAGTTTGGAATCCAATAATTGATTCATTACCAGTGTCATAGAATTTATCCATTGGGGGCAATTCTTCTCAAAATGAGGCTGTTGATGAAAAGTACAAAAATTATCCATGCCTACATCAGTTAAATTCATTGCTGCAGGACTGTGTGGAGAAGGCTTAGGTTGATTGTTGTCTTCCCTTTTATTATAATAAGGCTTATATGATTTGTGAGCCTCTTTTTCCTTCTCTAAATCTATCACTCTATTGGATAACTTTTGCATCATCTGCAACATCCCTTCAAAATCGTGTGACCGCTCATCCTTAGGCTTAGTCAGTAATAAAGGTTTCTTTCTTCCAAAAGTATTTTCTTTTGACTCCATAGGATAATTTTCTATGCTTTCCATCTCAGCCTCCACCTTCTCAGATTCTTCATAAGTTTCTACTAATGTAGGTCTCACTAATCTCTTGGAAAACATGGCTAGATCAGGCCCAAGGGCTGAGGTATGGTATTCTACCAGAGCATTTTCAGATGGCTTATTTACTGCAATAAAATTGTTTAGGTAAGCAACAAATCTTTGAGTGAAATCATGTACCTTTTATTTTCTTTCTTTCTTTAGAGCACATAACCCCTTCATTAAGGCTGCATGAGTTTTATGAACTGCATATTTACTTCTAAACATTCTCTCAAATGTGTTCCAATCCGTGATTGAATTTGCAGGAAGAGCAATATACCATGAGGCTGGTTTTCCTTTGAGAGAGTGGGGAAACAATCTACATGCTACATCTTCATGCTTCATAGCTTGTAATCCTTCTATAGCCAAGTAAAAACTCTGTAAATGATCATCTACCAAAACTCCTTCACTTGGTTCAAACTTAGGTAACATCTTGTCAAAAGCTTGAGGCAAATCATGCAAGGGAAGTGTCAAATTTAAAGGCGACCTAGCTCTCCAAGCAGGTGGTGGAGGATACATATACCCTTTCTCTTTATCTTTAGGAGTGCATTTGTGAAACAAACTACTTTCAGAACTATCACCGGCGGAGTGATTTCGAGGAACTGTTCTTCCTTGGTTAGCCATGTACTAGTGGTCCTCCCTCTAGCGCCAAAAATTATTGAAGCCTGGAAAATCTCAAGCAACAACAGTTAGGGATTCTCCCCAATAAACGTTCCCAACTATCCTGTTAGTGTTTGGTATGGGGAATCCGTTCGATTCACAATCCGGCTACCGTAGGTCAAGTAAAAAATTTAACTTCTTTACCGGTTATGGCCCGTTCCATCGTGTATATTTTTAGTTTTTTTTTTTTAGGTTATGATGTTCAAGTGCCCATCTAAAAATGCGAATTGATAAAGATAACGAGGAGTGTCACAATGCGATGCACAGGTTCTTACCTCTCGTCTTACCTCTCTCGCATCTAAATCACAAGCAGCAAGAAACTAACTATAAATAACTAACCTATCCCTAGGGAGTAGAATTATTAACTAACAATGAGTAATGTATTTCTGCGCATGTATTAGGAAAAATTACAGATAGCTATTATTTATTTCAGAAGACATGAATATTAATAGAAATATGAAGAACAAGATATCTTATTGTTAATTGCGACCTTCATCACTCATAGTGGAAATTTCACAGAATAAACTAGAAGACATTCATAACATGAACAGAAATTCATTGAGTTAGAATGATCTCACAGTTAATGGACCTAAGATGAAAACGAAATAGTTCACATTCAACTGATCCATAGCAAAGCATTTGAGACATTCCACCAAGCTTTCTCCAGCAAAAACTTGTAATTATTTATTGTAAAAGGAAGTAGTTCTTATTACAATATACTCTCAAAAATGGTCTGGGAATGCAGTCCCTTCTACATCTAAACTCTCCTTTATTTATACAAAAAAAAAAACCTTTGGGATGCCCCTTAATGACTTTTGGGATTCCCCAACCTTTCAGTTCCAAAATCTTTCCTTGTAGCATGTGTTCATAATTTATATAATATATTACATTTTAAAACAAAAAACTTTTAGAATACTGTATGAAGAGGGGCCCGCTTGGTTGTTGATGAAAGTTTTCCATGCTTGGGCCTCCGCTGCTATACCTTCAAATCTGAAGGGTTCAAGAAAATGGATATTTATCTCATATTTGGCTACCTGGTTCCTTACCCCTTCTATTCTTGCAGGACTGAGGCGCAGCTGATCTTCTAGCAAATAAATACTCACAGATGCATGTGCCACTGCATTCTTTAAAATCTGTTCATCTAGATCCTTTACTTGTTGGATCTTTTGCTTGTCTTCCTGGTATATACTCTGTAGATGCTCTATAAACAATTTATGCTCTAGTATTGCGTCCAATCTTCTCTCTTCTGAAAAATGGCATCTATTATATGTAGCAAGCACCCTCTTGTAGTATTCAGCACATGCTACCCTCATCGTCTTTACAGTTTTCTTGAATTCTTCTGCAGCAATGATTGCAAACTCCAATAAATCATATTCCTGCTTTAAACTCCGCTGGTCTTTAACTGGTAGCTCCGCAGGAGATTCCTCATTTGTTTCTATCCACACTATTCTTCCTGTCAGAATAACCAGAATCTCTTGAGATCTATACAAAAAATAAGACGTAGTGTCCAAAATTTCTTCTAATCTGCTATCTATTTGTAGAATCTTACATCTTTCTTCCTCAATACCCATTTGCAAATGGTGGATCTTCTTTCTCTTTCTTCATTGTTTCTTTTAGTTGTGTTGCATTCTTTCTTAACTGTTCAAGATCCGTCATCAGCCTATCTACATTATCTTCAGTAGCTTGGGTTAGCGCCACCCCAGCTCTTGCTGTCAATCTTGGATCTACATTTATTCCATACACCAAAGTCTTATCAGTTATCATCTTTCTAGATTGTCCTCCGGTTTCAACCTTTTTCTTGGTTCTTTTAACAATCCTCTTCTTCTCGTTGTCATAGAAAATATTACTGAAGTCAGTTACTTCCTCCCCTTCTTTAGGCATGAAAGGGATCATATTCATTCCAGAAAATGAAGCTTTCCCTATTGTGCTGCCAGAAGATGCAGCAGGCTCCTGGGGATCAGGATTAGATTGTTCGTGTCCTTGATCTATATGATCCTGTCCCCCCTGTGTATCCATATGCTCAGTAGTCTATTGGTTTTTTTGAGATCCTATTAATCTCATAGCTTCACTTTCTTCTTGTCTTTTATTTATCTCTGCTTCTTGATTTCTCTTCCATATACATCCTGAAAATGAAATATACACAGTATTAATGCATGAAAAGAAACATGACAAGGCAAAAAGAAAATGATGCGGTTGTGTCTTAAAATCCTCTAAGTCCACTGTCTATAACTAAAATCAAATCCTCAGAAGAATAGATTCTTCATTTAAATCCAGTTCACCTTTGAAATAATCTAACTCCTTCAGTAAAAGCATGAACTACATTGTTGCTACTTCTAATCCTTGAAATGCTAGACCCTATAGTGTGGTTACTCATCTTGGAAAACCCTAACTATACGAATACAATGAAAACCTTCGTCGTCCCATGAAAAAAGGGTAAAGGCATACAACAGTTTAAAACCCCCCCAGACGGCCATGAACAACCAAAGAATGGGTGGTGCAGACAGCGTAACGCTTTTCTACACCAACCCCTTAATCTTTCATACAGGATTAAAGTGTACATAATGGCTCAATCACGCGGGCTCAAAAGAAAACTGTGAATAGCTAGTTTCTCAACCCTAAAATAAAAATACTCATGCATACCGTAGAGATAAACATTTCAACCCATCCCACTGAAAAACCTAACCAAGGAAAACCTAAGCAGGGAAAACCACGGTTTCAATCAACCAATAAAAATCAAACAACAAGGTCGTCGATTTCCTACCTGGAAAAATGCAATGCAGTCAACGGGATGACCCAAAAGTCTCCATAGTAGCACGCCAATGAGTGAAATCAGGACAGTTGGGCATGTGAAACAGTTCAATCGACGAGGACTAGAGAAATGCGAGTTTCAACATGGATAATAATAAAATAATGCTCCGACTCTATATATAAACCCTTTGGTAAAAAATTCGGTGGGAAAACCCTATCGGGAGTTAACCTCTCTAAACTCCGGGAGAATAGTTCAAGTTACAGCTGCAACGATGGACAACAAACAAACTACATATCTTGTGAGACTCTAAACCTGTCAGCGTTGGAATATACCATGACACTACAGCCAATCAGACCGTGGAAAGCTATATCCATGGCCCTTTGGAAAGTAGCTCCAACATTAATGAGTCCAAAGGGCATTTTCCTGTAAGCAAAAGTTCCCCACTTGGTTCTTAATGTGGTTTTAAGCTTATCCTCTTCAGCTACTAATACTTGATTATAGCTAGAGAATCCATCTAATAATGAAAACAATTCAGAACTTGAAACCATATACCATATTTCCTCCATGGGTGGGACTGGATAGTTATCTTTATCTAACGCACGATTGACGTTTCTGAAATCTACACAGAGCCTGATCTCTCCTGACTTTTTCCTTACTGGCACAAAATTTGAAACCCATTCCGAATGTCTAACTTTGAATATGATTTTAGGATCCAATAATTTTTCACTTCACTTTGAATTAAAGGTTCCAGCTTTGGATGCATCTTCCTCAACGACTGTTGGTAAGGCTTGAATCCAGCTTTAATCGGGATGACATGTTGTATAATATTTGCGTCATAAATTTTAAGCTCTTCATATGTCCAATAAAACACATCCTTGTACTGTTTGAACAGAATAATGAACTTACATCTTTCTCCCGGAGAATAACACTTTCCTAAATTTACATATCTGGTTCAGCTTCAGTCCCCAAATTTATTAGCTCAAATTGCAAGGATGAGCTATGAGTCTTGATATGCGCTTTAAGGAACCAGGAATATGACAGACATGCTAAATCTATTTCCAGGATTATTCCAAAGTGCTCCATGAACCATTTTAGCAAGTATTGACTTCTAGGAACATGTAGAAGTCAACTAGCATAGAGAGGGAATCTAGTATTCTAGGAATAAAACAAAAATGATTTAATTAATCTCAAATATGGGTAACTATGGTTTGATTATTCTAACACCCCCCCTTAAGCTTGAATTTATGAGTAAATATCATAAAATTATAGGGCCTAGAAATAAGTATTAGTCACCATTTTACATACTGCATGCCCATACAACCAAGGAAAGAGGCAAAAACCCAGTGGAAAAATCCTCCTTAAACATGGACACGAAAACAAAATTTTGGAAATGTTTTCATCAATTGTTCTTCACCACATGATTAGCAATCACCAATAGTGATTTTAGATTACTGAAGGTCTTCTCAAAGAATACTTTGGTGAATATGTATGTAACCTATTATGAATATGCGCAGCAGAGTAGAGAAATGGTACGATCATGCACAAGCTCCCTGATATAGTGCATATGGATCTTAATGTGTTGGGTTCTTTATCTTTGAACTAGATAAGTGGAGATTTGAATGGTGATTTGATTGTCACAATAGATGACTGTTGAAAACTATGATTCAAAACCACATTCTCCAAGTATCCCCTACAACCATAAATATTGAGTAGATACATTTACAACTCCTTTATACTCTGCCTCTGTATATGAGAGTGCTATTGCACTCTGCTTCTTACTTGGCCAGCTAACTGGTCCTTCTACAAGCATGAATAGATATCCTGAGGTAGAATTTCGATCTATTTTGTCACCTGCCCAATCACTATAGGTAAATCCAACTAGCTCTAAGTCATATTTTTCTTTGTAGAAAATCCCATGAGTCATTGTTCCCTAAACAAAGTTTAGGATCCTCTTGGATTCTCTCCAATGGATCTCATGAGGTTGATCCATGTATATTGAATCCACACTATCTTCATAAGATAAGTCAGGTCGAGTATGTGTAAGATAAAGAAAACACCCAATCAAGTGCCTATACATTTTATTATTTATGATAGGAGAAGAACCTACTTCTTCAAGCTTAACTCCTAAAAGGAATGGAGTCTTGCTTGGCTTGCAATATTTCATGCTGAAATTGGTGAGAAAATATGAATCATATTTTATTGATGAACCTTGATTCCATGTTGGTATTGAGCAATTTTGAGACCTAAGAATTGGCTCAACAATCCCCAGGCATGGTTCATTACATCCTTCAAGGAGGCAATCTCTTTCTTTGAACTTCCTGTAATCAGTAGGTCATCCACATAGAGAAAAATAATAGTTAAATAACCATGAATTAGTTTCAAATATACATTAGGATCAGACTTGCATTTAACAAAGCTCGGTGACATCAAAAATCCATAAATCTTGGCATACCAAGCCCTGGGGGCTTGCTTGAGCCCATACAATGATTTCTTCAACCTGCACACTAAAAATGGATTAGATATAAAATGTTATGGTTGTTGCATATAAATCTCTTCATTCATATCTCCATTTAGAAAGGTACATTTTACATCCATGTGATGTACCTCCCACTACTTTGAAGCTGCAATCGCTAGGGAAATCCTTATGGAGTCCATAATTTCCACTGGTGCAAAGGTCTCATTGTATTCAATACCATGTACCGAAGAGTAGCCCTTGGATACCAATATTTCCTTATATTTCAAAGGTGAACCATCAGTATCAAACTTACTTTTTAATATCCACTTACACTTCATTGGCTTTCTCCTTGGGGGAAGATCAACGAGTTCCCACGTATTATTATTCTGGAGCGAGATGCATTCTTATTTCATGGATTTTTTCCATCTTGGATCATGTGCTGCATCTTCATATGTTTGTGGATCAGAATCTATCATCAAATAACACTTCTTAGCAAAGAGTGGATCTTTCACACAAAGGGCACTCTCAAATGGAGATCTAGTCCTCCTAGTGTCATTAGGATTTCCAGCTAGTTCCCCAGCTACATGCATGGTCCTTGCTTCACACTTTGGTCTTGTAGGGATGTTAGGATCCATAATTAATTCATTATTATCAAACATATCTGAATCAACAAACTCATTAGTCTCTTCACTTACAATCAATGGATGTGGTGGTAAAGAGGACTCTCCAACTTCAACTGCTGCTAAAGGCTCTTCTTCGAATTGAACAATTATTTCAATGAAATATTGGTTAGTGCTCAACTTTATTATCTTGTACCCTTTTGAATATTTAGAATACCCAATGAATATGCACTCTTGGATTTGGTGTTGCAAATCCACCCTCTTTTTAGTTAGAATTCTAGCCTAAGCCTTTGAGCCAAAAATCCTAAAATGGGTCACATCTAGCTTATGCAAACCCCAAGATTTGAAAGGATTCATACCATCAAGATTCTTATGTGGAACCCTATTCTAGATATAGGATGCATATTTTATAGCTTTAGACCAAAACTTTGGTGGAAAATTTTTATCCTCCATCATACAAGTTTCCATCTCCTTCAGTGATCTGTTCTTTCTCTCAGCGACACAATTTTGTTGTGGTGTGTAAGGGATAGAATGTTGCATCTGGATACCTGCATATTTACAATAATGGATGAATTCAGACTTGACATAGTCACCATCATTGTCAGATATAAGGATCTTGAGTTTTCCCCGAGACTGGTTTTCAACCAAGGCTCTAAAGACTTTGAAGATGTCAAAAACTTGAGACTTATGCTTTAGGAAGTGAACCCAACAATACCTAGAAAAGTCATCTATAAAGGTGAGTGCATATTTTTCTTGACTCATGGAAATATGAGGGAATGGACGAGCAATTTCATTGTGGATCAACTCAAGAAATGCAGAGGTTCTCTCATGACTAGCTCTCTCATACTTGTGGTCTCGGTGTTTTCCTAGGATACAACCTTGACACACTTGCTTAGAAAACTTGATATTTGGTAACCCTATGACCATGTCTTTTTCACTCAAATTAGAAAGATACTTGTAGATAATATTTCCAAATATTTAATGCCAAATATTGCTTTCTTCATTAGCATGAGTTATAAGAGAAGAGGGGTTTGAGTAGGGTAGAGAATGGGAAAACTTGTATACCTTCGAAGTGTGATCAGCAACACCTTATACTATGACTTTACCATTCAAAATATCAGTGATTCCAACTTCATTAGGGGAGAAGATGAATTTCTTTGGAGACCTAGTGTGAGTCATCTGATACACTGACAAGAGATTAGAGGCAATACCTGGAACATACAACACATTATTGAAATTACCATGGTCAAGATCAATCCTACCCTTTCGCATATTGTCAGTTAAAGATTTATCTCGAAAAACTATTGGTGGACCTTTCGACATGTTAAGAGAAGAGAATATCTCTTTTGTTGAAACCATATGTCTGGAAGCTCGAGAATCAATGATGAATCTAGGTGAGCTTGAGGTGCCAACAACCAAGGCATGTACTCTCTCCTTGTCTTCTGCATTTGATCCTCCTTCCCTCTTCATTGAGCAATCAAAAAGGGAGCCAAGAAGGGAGATGTTGATCTTCTCCATAATTTGGCTCAACATGTCTATCTACGTTTTCATACAAAATCTCTCAGGATGATAGCCCTTATTATAGTATGTGCACTTTCTCATTTCTCCTGTGTTCTTCCTCTTCTGGGGGTTCTTCTTGGAGCCGTAGGAATCCTCTTGAGACGTTGCCTTTTCTCTCTTTTGCTCAGGTGGATTTTTAGAATTTTTCTTTATTTTTTAATCCACCTTCGAATCTCCAGCAAACAAATCTTGGTATTTGGAAGGTTTGATGTTCCCATCATCACCAATTTGTCTTTCTCGTGAGTGAGGGATTCCATGAACTCAACAAGCGTAGGCATCTTCCAGGTTCGATCTGTCAATTTAGTGGCATAGAATGCCGAAAAAAACAATGAATAGTCAGGACCAAGATTTGAGAGAATGGTCAAAACTAGTTTCCCCTCCTTTTCAATCCCACATTGTTTTAACTGCAAAACAAGGGCCTTAAACTTGGTAAAATAGAGTTGTAATTATTTGAAGCTACTGGGATTCAAGGAGATCAATTCATTCTTGATTTGATGTCCTCTTGTCTCATCTATATTTCCAAAAATATCTTCAATATTATCCCACATCCCATTAAGAGATTTCAATGAATCAAGATGGAAGAGGAGGTCTCTTGAAATACTCGGACACAAAAGACCATAGTCCTCATGCCTCATATTGTGCCATTTTATTTTCTCTGCAGCTGCATTGGGCTCTGCATAACTAGCCATGATATCCCTATGCAAACCTTTCTCTCTCAACAATATCTCCATCTGGGCTTTTCATTCGAAGAAATTTAAAGGAGTTAAGATGGTCCTTTGGGATTGCTCCATTTCTCAGCTCTTGTGCCCTTCAGTTAGCAAAATGCACTCCGAGTCAGTGATGTCAAACATGCAATAAAAATTTGGAAGGATAGAATAAATCCACAAATTATCTGATACCATGTATAAATTGAACCCAAGAGATAGATCAATTACACTCACAAAATTGATAATCAAACATGGAAAATTTACACAAAAGGAGAGTGAAATTGGACCATAACTTAATCCTGTATTGAATAAGTGTACATTGGCCAACCATATGAAGTAATAGGCTGCTCAAATATATAATTACATGATAGATTAAAATTCACTAGGTTTCTATTCGAATTGGTCAAAAAGCAGGCTTACTAAAACAAGTCAAATCCCCCATAGGTGCAAATAGGACTTTCCAAATCCATGAAGATCCTCATGAATTAGCTAAAGAAAGTGGGAAAGCTAATGTGTGGTGGAAAGAAAACTAATTCATGCTTTTGTATGGAGAAAAGGAATGAGGATTATGTTGTCAAAAAACAAGGCAAGTCTCCCTAGACTAGCTTTTCCTTTATGCCTTAAAACAAATATAAAGCAAGGAAGCTTTCAGAAAAAGTAGGTATGTACTTTAAGGAACCAAGAATAAAGTACACATGCTAAATATGTTTCCACGATGATTCCAAGGTGCTCCATGACCTAGTTTAGCAATTATTGACTTCTAGGAACATGTAGAAGTCAACTAGCATAGACAGGGAATCTAGGATTCTAGGAATAAGACAAAAAATAATTTAATTAATGTCAAATATGGGTAACTATGGGTTGATTATTCTAACAATAGGATGAACCACGTATATTGATGTTCTTCTCTTGCTTTGTATTTTGACACAAGCAATGCTCTGCAAAGTTGTATTGCTAAAAGAATGTCATTTTCAAATACCAAGACTTAACACACGCAAAGTATATGAATGGTGATGATATGTGAGATACTAAATAATAGTATTGTGAGTGATGAACAATAAATAATGTACTTTATGTACTAGTATATGAATGGTGATGATATGTGAGATACTAAAGAAATAGTATTGTGACTAACGAACAATAAATAATGTACTTTATGTACTAGAGAATGTTCAATAAGTTCATGAAATCTTCTTTAACAATAAATATACATTTAAGTTATTATGGGTAGAAACTTATCTAAGAAATTCTATCTTACACCCCTATGTTAAATTATGTGTTTTGCTTTTAAGGGAAAATATTAGTATCCTACAAAGAGAACATTAATATGATGTTGAACTAATGTATAATTTTATTATAGTTTCTCATGTATATATGCGGAAGCAAGGCCAACGGTTTTAAGGTTATTATTTAAGACTAGAATTATACTTTGTGAACATACGAAAATGATTATGATTATATACATAAAGAATCCTTTTACAAAGAGATCATTTTAATTAGGGTTTTGTGATAGATTTCAGTTCATATATATTAGTATATTAAAGTGCATATCTTTCTTTATATGTGAATATAGAGTGGTTCCTCTTTGATATGAAAAATAATCTTTGGCATCAACATTTTTGGGAGTTCTAAATAAAAAAAAGTATTCCCCATTTCCATGAAAGTGGTAAGGTGGAAATGAGTTTATGTGTGGATTTTGTGAGAAGTTACTTATTTGAAACCAAGACTTTATGTTTACCTATTGGCATGGGTCTTATGAAAAAGATATTTTTGAAAATTTTTAATCACCCAAGTACTTAAATTAGCTTGATTAGCAAACCTATGAAAACTATATGTTTATGTTTATGTATAACTTGTCAACAATATACATTGCAAGAGTATACTCGCATATTATGATTAAGTATACAAGGATTAAAGCATAAAGATAAATCATTAAGTTAGATTGTGCACTCTATACTTATTGAATGTTTAAATGCATCTAAGCAGAAACATTTTGGTATAGCTAATTTTACACCTTTCTTACAATTACATTAAAAAGTAATAGAAATTTTAATGGTGTGGTGTTAATATACGAATTCAAGGACGATGAAGAGAAGGCTTGATGAAGTAAAGTAGCAGCAGTACTAAAATTTAAATGTAAATTCAAGTTTATAATAAATGATTGAATTTTTCTTAAGATGCACATTCGTAAAGGGTTCATGCAAGTGTAGTTTTGATTAAGCTCTCAAGAAAGAAATGCATTGAGAAAAGGAATATCTTGATGTATCAAGATTTTATTGAATTTAAATCAGTAACCTGCTATTATATTTTATAATTGTCTTTATGAGTTCATGATGGAAATTATATTTGGCAAGAAATTGTGAGTACAAAGTGCAAGTACTCATGGTTGCAAGACACATCATCAAATGGGGATCAAAAGATAATTGGAAGATAAATCTCTCCATGGAAAAATGTAACACCAAGAATTAATGTGATTCATTGAATATTATGAAATATTAGCACGATGTTATCATCAATTAATCAATTGAATTTATGGTAAACCATAGTTTAGATAACTTGATATGTTTAGAGTGTGTTTTGTTAAAATTCTTGAAAATTTTTACTAAAGTACTTGAATATGGTAATGAGAACTATTGGTTTTGCAAACAATATATCTATGATAAGGAAATTGAACCATATACTTTGTTTGAAATAGTTTGTACATGTATATGTACTAGAAGTAGTAGACTATGATAACGTGTTGTCTAAACATATTTAAAGTATAATGTTGTTAAAATTACAGTATTGAAAGTCTTACAAAAACATGTTTTGTTGTTGAATGGGTAAGCTATAGAACACTAGGATTACTAAGTTACCACGTGATATGGTACTTAGCGAGTGGGCTCAAAAATATTAGGAATGTTCAGAGTTATTAAAAGTTTTGTTTGATGTGGAGTTGAAAGGATCTCAAACATATATATTCTCAATGCTATTATGATCTTTCATGCAATCAATATTGGTTTTTAAATATATGTTCAAATTAATGCACATAATAAACTATTGAAGTGCCAATGGACCATAATTATAGAACTCGATATGAATTTATATAAAATATGCAATAAAAAGACTGAACTTAATACAACTAAAGGTTAATCAAATAAAGAGTATCAAACTTTTGAGGTGACCACAAGGGACACCATGGGTTGTAAGGTTCTTCTACTTCATTTTCATTAATTGGTTCTATTTAGGGACACCCTGGGTCATAAGGGAAATGGAAATGACTAAAGGTATTTGAGAAGAAGTACCTTCATACAAGATGTATGCATGTAAATGTTGAATAGGGAAAAGATATGTGCCATAAGATACAAATGCATGGATAATCCTCCTTTACATTATGCATTTTATGTTATTCTTATGATTGATAGATGTTGTGAAATTACAGGAATACAATGTTATTATTCTGCGATAGATCATTCAAAGCAAAGCTAAATTATGAAGGGTTGTTATGAAAGGATAGTAAATGAAAATGCATGAATATATTCTTTTAGATTATGGATTATGTGTGTGTGTATAAGAAAGAATGGATAATTGATGATTCCAATGAAAGGTGGACGAAAGATTTGTTTGACAAATATCAGCACCTAATATGGTGTACCTTTAAGGGGGGCCATGTAACATCCCCTATATCTTAAATACATTTATAAATCAATCACATGATGAGATTAAAGGGATCATTATTATAATAAAATGGTTAGGGTTTTCCCACCATAATCGCTCCTAGATATTTAGGGATCTTGGTGTGGAAAAAACGAAGAAAAAGATTGAAAAGGGGAATAGACGAGGTAAGATGGGGGGGGGGTGGAAAAGGACGACACGACATTGGGATGAAAAAATGAGGGGATCATTGGTTTTATTGAGGGAGGGAGATCATTTTTTTTAATGGAATAAGGCATAGTTTGACGAAGATGTTATCATCTTAGTTCTATGTTGAGGAGGAAACCACCCAAGGATGCATTCACTAATGGAAGAAATAACAAAGAACACACCTTTCTAAAAATGGGCCACTGTAGCTGTACTTGGAAGTGGTTCTGCAGCTCCACAACTAGTTTTCAAAAGGGGGGAATGGATCCAAATGGCTACAGAGCAATGCTCAATATGCATCGTGGGAATGGTATTTCTGCATGCTTCTTTCCAATTTTCCAATTCCTTTTTGAGTATTTGGAATTTCTCTTTTAATAGCCTATTTTCGAACAGAATTCCTTCAATTTGGGGTTCTTTTTCGACCAGCCCTTGTGGGGTGTCAATTGGCCTAGCTTCAAGAATGTTGAACTCAATTTGTGCTTCTAAGGTTGCCCATCTTTTCCTTGCTGCTTCTACTGCTGTGACCGACCTGGTTCTTTTCCTTCTTATTGGTGGAGATATATTAATTTCATCCTTTGATCTCTTCATTTTTCTTTGTGGTGCTGCAGTTTCTGGATTCATAGCTGAGGTAGAAGGAATGTTCCCAGTTCCAGCATTTTCTTGTTCCTCGGGATGTTCTTCCTCAATCAAGGTTCCTCCCCAATTGGGTGAGGATTCAATGGTCACTAGCTTAGTATTTTTTTCTATTGCCATGGATCTGTCATCTTTGGGTTTAATTGTCGCAGCATCTAATGCTGCTCCAATTTCATCCTCTACTGTTAGAGCTACCCTATTATTTAGTTCTTCCACAGGGTTTTTATGTACATCTCCTCTCAATTGTTCTGCTTGTGCCCCTGATTGATCCTATGATCCAATCTCATCTCCCCCCCAACTATATTGGAGGGGATCCGATCCTCCTGTTGTGCTTCATTCCCCCCCAAATATGGATGGGCTTGCTCTTCTTCTATTGGGATACCGAGAAAAGGAGCGGGTTCCTGAACTTGAGCTATAAATTGATCCCAGGTTATATTGTGTTGAGAAAGGGTCCTTAAGATGATTAATTTAATGAGGCCATGGTGGGTCAGTGAGGCGAGTGGGTGTTTGGAAACTCGAACAAACACCACCATATGATACAAATCATTGAGCAGATAATATGGAATATTTAACAGAACCCTGTGACAGAGATGAGATAGTAAAGAGAATTCAGAATTATAGACAGTTTGGTACCTACCTTCACAGGTGATATATTTCTTGAGGAAAACAGCTACTTGATTCCATGGTTGTGGTAATGACTTTAATATGATGCCCCTTTTTGTCGTTTGAACCTGCTCCCCCTCTATTAGAAAGTACTGCACTGCTGTAGTAGTGGGGACTCGACATCCAAACCAAGCCCTTCCCACCTAAGGAATACCAGTGACCTCATCCATAATGGCTTTAGAAGCTTCAATGCTCAATCCCAAATATCTGAGTGAGTTTCAGTGAGGTTCAGAGAAAACTGTAAGGCTGCTTCATGGTGGAATCCGTTCAGACATTCGAAAAATTCCGTCCAACTGGCAGCATGAAAGATAGCAAAGACTGCAACGTTTCTCCTGAGCTCTCATGTGTTTGAAGGTTCATAATGAGCCAGAATCCCCATGTTTTTGAATTCAGAATTAGTTTGTAGTTCAATATATTACAGACTACGACAATGGAGGTTATAGCACAGAGTATGCATGGACCGCTCAGAGGAGATTTAGGCAAATTTGGAAAGTTTCAACACATCAGATTATTTGAAATTTTATTTCGAATTGGGAAAGGTGGCGGTTATTAGGTAGCATAATTAGTCTTTACGTTGCATGGGCAGAGAGTTAGTCGATGGAATAATGGGCATAAAAAGGGAGGTATGACTGACATTATTAAATCATATTGATACTTAATCAAGTGGTTAATCAAAGCCATACCTTCAAAAATGTGCGTTGGATGTCCTTCGGAGAATAATAGAACATGTGGTTGCAGACATTACGGAAGATAAACTTGTACACTGTGCAGTCATTAAATATAATCATTATTACAGAGGTACTACAATAATTATTTCCACCGGTGAAGCAAGAAAACCATTGTGTCGAAATGGTCAAAAATATGAGAAATATCACATTATGGGTAAGATTGTCGGCATCAGGAATTGGATCCATATCTAGAGGAGTTGATGGCGTGCAAAAATATCTTCTAATAACACAGGAGTCACAGCCACAGGTCATAAAGAAATCGAAATAGAGACGTGGTCTTCAATGCTAGAAAAATCAACTATATAGCGTAGTTGCAGCTGCAAGAAAAGATGTCGTAGCTGCCGAAAAAGATGTCACAGTTGCCAAAAGAGATGTCACAGCTACCAGAAAAGAGAGAATAAAATGTTAAGCGGACAGAAAGTGAATGCGCTAGAGTGATGGGAAATGGGTTTTATGGTCAAAAGTGAAATAGGGTCATAGCATGTGGAAATGGAAGAAGGAGAAGTTTCATGATGTGGAAGCTACCAGAAACAGTGTTGCAGCCATCGAAAAATGGTGTCATAGCTGCCAGAAAAATGGGTGTCGCAGCTGCCAAAAAAAGCTGTTGTAGTTGCCGAAAAATGGGTGTTACAGCGGCTAGAAAAAGGTGTTGCAGCTGCTGGAAAATGGGTGTTGTAGCAGTTAGGAAAAGGTGTTGCAACTGCAAAAAAAATGGGTGTCGTAGCTTCCAGAAAATGGGTGTCACAGCTGCTGAACAATGGGTGTCGCAGTTGTGACATTTTTATTAAAGGGAAAGAAAAAAAATTGTGGTGGGGCAAGGTGCAAAAAAATGACTTTTGTTCGACAGGCCCTATTTGACCCTCGTCCTTAGGTGCTTCCCTACAAATTTTGGAAAAACAACAACAGGAAAAAAAGATCAAGTGCAAAAAGAAAAGATAACATAACGAAAAAAAACAGCAATTATTTATGTACAATGATTCATGCGCGATTTACAGTGATTAATTAAATATTGACAGAGGTAGAGAGAAATTCCTGCCCTTGTGCTAGCTGGTAATCTGGATCAGTGGCAATTTGTGAGATAAATACATCCTTTGAAATTGGTTTATAGTACAGTCACAGCCTGTGACCATTAGGAAATAATGGTACGTAGTTTTCATTGATAGTTACCAGGTGGACTATGTCGTTATCAAATACCCTTTCTAATAGGTATGGGCCTAGCCATCTTGTGCATAATTGGCCCTTGAAATCTCTTTTGAATCTGGAATCATAAAATAGTGCCCAATCTCCCTCACAGAAGACCTTATTTTTAATGAATCAGTCATGCCAATTGGATCTTTGTTGTTGAATTAACACTGTCTGGTCCATTGCAGCTAACCGATTCTCATCTAATTCATTCAATTGGTTCAATCTTCTTTTTTGGGCTTCAGTGACATCCAAGTCTACTTCGATGGCCATCTTTAGGGTCTTGATTTCAAATTCAATTGGGAAGATGGCACTTTTTCCATACACTAAATCGTAAGGAGAGAAACCTGTGGTGTTACGCCAAGTGGTGCGATATGCCCATAGTGCTTCTGGAAGCCTGTCAGCTCAATCTCTATGATGGCTCTTAACTATCTTGGTAAGGATGGATTCAATAAATTTATTAGTGCTTTCCACCTCGCCATTCGCTTGGGGATGGTAAGGTGAAGCTACCCTATGCTAAACATGATACTTCTGCAACAGAGCTTCAAATTGATGCGACATAAACTACGATACCCCATCAGTAACTACTTCCTTAGGTACCCCAAAATGGGTAAATATTTCACTGTATAGAAATTCGATCACAACCTAGTCATTAGCCTTTGTTAGAGCTACAACTTCTACCCATTTGGTCATATAATCAGTACAAACCAAGATGTA
Source organism: Pseudotsuga menziesii (assembly GCA_001517045.1). NCBI lineage: Eukaryota > Viridiplantae > Streptophyta > Pinopsida > Pinales > Pinaceae > Pseudotsuga > Pseudotsuga menziesii. Next base: position 52,363 of record LPNX010159925.1, read on the forward strand.
AGCTTTTTGTTTGGAATGAGGGTTGATAGGGAAAATGAAATCTAGAGCCCATCTATCAAATGGTTCAATTACTGATTGTGGTTACAGAGGCATTTGATCTAATCGGTTGGGATGACCCATCCTTTGGCATCTATCACAAGAATGAACATATATTTTTGCATCCCTGAAAAGAGTTGGCCAATAGTAGCCCATCCTTAGTGCTTTGTGTCCTATCCTTTTGTCTACAAAGTGTCCCCCACAAGGTTCATCATGGAAGGCCTTTAGTATATGAAAGATTTCATCTTCCCTTACACATCTCTTGATTTCAATATCAGGACCTATGTAAAAGAGATGACCATTTACCCAACAATACCCAGCACTTTGCTGGATGATTTTTCTCTTTTCTCTTTTAGACATATGTGCCAGAAGCTTTCCTGCAACCAACTAATTGTCGACATCTACATACCAAGGGGAATGAGCTGAAAATACGAATAAATGTTCATTTGGAAAAGAGTCCTCAATAGGCAAATTATCATCACTGTTAGTGAAACAAGATAAAAAAATAGCAACAACATTTTCTTTTCCAAGTTTATCTATGATGGTAATATCAAATTCATGTAATAATAAGATCCATCTAGGCACTTTGGAATTAGTGACGGGATTATTCATTAGATATTTAATGGCAGAGTGGTCATTGTGCACAAATGTAGGATACCCAGTAATGTAGTGTCAAAATTTGTTAATGGAGTAGACAATAGCTAAGAAATCCTTCTCGGTGACAATATAATTAAGTTCAGCAGGGGATAAGTTTTTACTAATATAATAAATTGCATCAGGTACTTGACCATACTACTATCCTAAAACTGCTCCAATAGTGATATCAGAAGCATCTAAAGAAATGTGAAAGGGTAGGGTCCAATTGGGCCCTCTTAAGATAGGATTTGTGGACAGCTTCTCCTTAAGATTAACAAACTTTGTCTGGCATGCTTCACTCCAAAAAAAATATGCATCGTTCATTAATAATGAAAACAAAGTATAAGCAAGTTTGGAAAAATTCTCTATAAATCTTTGGTAGTATCCAGCATGTCCCAAAAAACTTCGCACCTCTTTTTGAGTTGCAAGGGTAGGTATATTTTTTATTACCTTGATTTTTGAGGGGTCCACCTGAATTCCATCAACAGAGATGAAGTGCCCCAATACTACTCCTTCACTCATTGTCCTATGGCACATTTCAGTGCTTAAAGAGAGCTGAGTCTGTTCATAGCGAGTTAAAACTTTTTTCAAATTTTCCAATGCTTGTTCAAAATCCTTGCCATAAGGAGTGAAATCATCCATAACAATTTCCATAGTGTCATTAGATAATTCAAAAAATATGCCGATTACAGCTCTTTGAAATGTTGCTAGTGCATTACATAAACCAAAGGGAAGCACTCTGTAAGCAAACGTTCCCCAGGGACAAGTGAAGGTAGTTTTCTCCTGGTCTTTAGGAGCAATGTGAATCTGATTGTACCCGCTAAACCCATCCAGGAAGGAGAAGAATTTCTTCCCTGATAGGGTGCCGAGTACTTGATCAATAAATGGCAAGGGAACGTGGTATTTTTGTGTGGCTTTGATCAGCTCCCTATAGCCGACACAAACTCTCCATTTACCATTTTTCTTGGGTACAATTACAAGCGGGGAGACCCCCTTGCTGTCTGAAATAGGATATATAAATCCTGCTTCCAAGAGTTTCTAAATTCCTTCCTTAACTATGTCCCTAAGATTGGGGTTCATTCATCGTTGAGGCTGACACACAGGCCGGAAGTCTCTTTTAATATAAATATGATGGATGCACAGGTTAGAGGGAATACCCCTCATGTCTGTATACTCCCAAGCAAATTCCCCCTTGTGTTCTTTGAAGAGACTAATCAGGATATTTTGTTTGTCTAAGGAGAGGCTGGGGTTAATATTCAAAGTTTTTCGAGACTCTAACTCAATGGGAATACTTTTCGAATTTTTCAATACTAGTATTATGTGTGTGTCACCTACTAGTGCTTCTTCTGTGAGATTTTGTTGTTCTTCCTTACCCAGAGTAATGTTCAAGATTTCATAAACTTCTTTATTAACTAAGGTGGGTTCACTGATGAAGTTATTAATGGCATCATCTTCAGTTTCATCTTTAAAAGTTAAGGCCTTCCCTATAGTTAATAATGGCTGAATACCCTCCTCTTCCTCTAGCTCCATCCAAAAAGAAGTTTCAGCATCTAGATTTGGCCTAGATAGAGGAGGGAGAGTGAGTTTCTTAGTCTCGGTCCCATCTAATATGATCATAGACCCAGATCGACAACTAATGCAAGCATCGGCTGTAGCCAACCAAGGCCTTCCCAGGATCAATTGGTTTCCTCCCAGCTGTGACTTAGGTTGTAAAACCAAGAAGTCAGCAAGATACTCCCAAGAGTCAACTGAGATGACGAGATCATCCAGAATTCCTTCAAGTTTAATGGTGGATCTATCTGCCAGTTCTAAAACAGTGGGGGTTGGCCTAATATTAGTGATCCCAAGTTTTCTTACAGCCTCGATTGTCATGACATTAATCGCTGCTCCTAAATCTACTAGTACGTTGGGTATCTATGTATGCCCAATCTGCATAGTGAAAGTGGGATGCCCAGGGTCGTCATACTTGTACAATAGGGTTTTTCCTGTTATTAATACAGATAATTTCCCTATGACATGGAGAGTGGGGGGATCTCTGGGTTTCCTCCCTGGATTCTTTGTGCACAGGTTTCGAACAGTTCTAGCATAGATAGGTACATCTTGAAGAGCTTGAAGGAGGGAAATTTTAACATGAAGATTCTTTAACTCTCCTAAGAGGTTAAACTGGGGTTGTCCCCCTATCCTTGGTAGCATTAATATCTCGGGGTACGGTGGTTGCCTAATCAGCTAAGTAGGTTGCGTATTGCTGGATTTATCATTCTATGTTTCAGCCGTACCATTTGTGGGATGTTCAGCATCTTCAATAATGGGGGTTGTATCAGATAGATTTTGTGTATTCATCCCTTCTTCATGTACAGAGGTTGGAACATCTTCTATGATCACAGGCTCTACTATTTTCCCTGACCGTAAGCGAATATCGTTGCAAGGCATAGGAGAAAGGGAGTAGGCAGGCACGTTGACAGTCTCAAATTGATGGAATATTTTATTGTTTGGGTTAGGATTAGGTTGAGCAGGCAGTTGAGGTCGTATCGGTATATTAGGGGCAGAATTGTTCTGCAACTGCAGCTGTCACTGTTGATGAGGGTATTGACAATATTGAGGATATTGAGGAGGATATGGCTGTTGTTGAGGAAACTGGTTACATGGATGGAAATTCGTCCATCCAAGAGACCAAGAAATTGGTTGGTGTGTTGGCTGTGTCCAGGGATTCCATGAGTTATAATTTTGCATTGAAGGTTGAGAAGGGTTCCACTGAGAATAAGATGAAGGGAATTATGTATTCACATTTTGCATATTATTCCAATTACTCATATTATTCAAAAATGGAAACGAGTCTCGGGTCATACCTTGGTTTCAAGGCTGCCAAGGTTTCTTTTGTGCAATGAAGTAGGCCGATTCCACCTCTGGAGTTGATTCCTGTAGAACAGCCTTCACTTGGGGAAGTGAGGGGCATTATTTTGTGTCATGTTTCAGCTCACATAGCTGACACACCTCTACCTTGTCAAGCAGGCACTCCTTTATAGGGTGGTTCTTTCTACATCGAGGGCAGAACACACCTAGTGTGAGATCCTCTACTGCCTATTTTTGATTTGCCGTTAGGATGTCAATTTTCAAGGAGATAGAGCTCGTCATTTCTATTTTAAAATTTTCAAGGAGTTTTCCTATCTTTGCACGGGTGGCTCCTCCATTAGATGACTTCTGAGTTCTGTCAAAGACATCGCATTCTAGCTTTTCCCATTTGTCCCGCCTGTTATTCCTGGAAGATCCCCTGGAGTACCTTTTGCATAATTCCACAATCTTTTGGAAAGACTCCTTGGAGATATCCCCCTTTCCGAACAGGTTTACCATATCTAGGAAATCATCCCTAATCCCATGAAGCAAGATTATCTTGAGCACATCTAACCCCATGTTCGTCTATCCAGCTCTTTGCACATTGTATAAGAGCCTTTCTACAAAATCTTCCAGACTCTCATCTTCCTTCTGCACCATTTTGAAAAATTCTTCTCTTTTGTCTTTGGTGTTGCAATATTCCTGATATTTCTCTAGGAACATATGTTTCATCTTGTCCTAATTAGTGATAGTTCCACCTCCTAGGCTCATGAACTAGCATAATGCATTGTCCTTCAGAGTGGCATGGAAGAGCTTCAGCTTTTGTGCATCGGTGACGTAGTCATAGCCACAATAGAGGATATCAAACTCAAAAATAAATTCATCTGGGTCCTCTGCCACTTTTCCATGGAAGAGAGGCAACACTGATGGTGATATATTTTTCATAGGGGCTGTCCCTTCTGGCTGCTGAATTAGGAATTGAAGTGTAGCCACTGTTCCTTCAAGTAGGGAATGATCTCCATGATGATGTTTTTCCCCCATTGCCTCTTCCTCGTCAGATTCATGTCTGTTACTCACTCCTTCTTCTTTTTTATCTTCCTCGTTTCTATCTTCATTCATTCCTTTGTTCCTCTCCTCATTCTTTTCTTTATTCTTTTCTTCGTTCTTCTCCTCGTTCTTTTCTTCATTCTTCCACTGATCAGGAATCTTCTGGTGGAACTGTGTCCACTCTTCTTTAGTTACAACCTTCCTGTAAATGTGGTAGATCAGGCTTCTACCAGTAGGTCCATTTGTACCAGCTTTGTCCTCTCCTGTAGGGATATTTGAGGAAGTCGTGGCTGCTCATGTGTTCTCCACTATGGACCCTGATGCTGGTGCCCTAGGATCGGCAAGGATTCTTCTGATAGGAATTTCCTGATGGAAATCCCTAGTGGATGAATCAGTTTTGTCAACAAGATCATCAATAAATGTCCTTCTTCCCAATTGCGGACCTCGACCACCTGCACTGTTAGTATTTTGTGGGGTTTTGGGAGTTGAAAGATCATCACGCTTTACCCTTCTTGTATTCAAGTAACCCAAATCATTACAACGAAAAATGGAAAAGACTGGATAGAAACAATTACAAGATGCAATTAATGATGGTGTTTAATCTTTATCCTTCCTCGACAATGGCGCCAAAATGTCGGGCACCCAATATGCAAGTGAATTACAACTAACATACAGAGTGTACAATATTTATTCTCAACCCAGGTAAGTCTTGTATTTAAAGGATAACATGCACAGTATATGCTTAAACATGAAATTACTGTAATTGAACAATACTTTCATCTATTCGGCTATGCTCATCCAAAGAATCTAATTAATCTAGTTACCTTCTAAGGAATGCAATCACAATTACCTTCTGTTGTGTCTTGATCTAAGAATGGAAAGATAAAAGTCACATCTAAATTACAATTACAAATAAAGGGAAATTTTGTTCACACCACTTAATGATTAACTCAACTATCTAATCTGATTCTCCTAGGAATCTAAAGACATAAATTTAATATTGTTCTAGGGATTCAAAATACAGAAATTGAGTTCAACTGTTCTAGGAAATTGAAGGAAGGGAATGAAATTCTATAATCATAAAAATAAGAGACAAGCTGCAAAGATTCATGGAAATGACAACTAAAATATCTAAGGATGAACAGAGCTATTACAGTTACCACATGAATTGCATAAGAAATAATCACCTACTGAGTCAACTATCACACCATGCCACTACAGGTATCCAAGGGATGCAATCACGACACACTCTAATTCCACACTTGTTATAGCTTCCTATGAAGAAATAAAATTAACATAACATCACACAAAAAAATAATTGGAAATGCCTAATTTAACTCATTGATCCCTGTGGAAGGCGGGCCCAACCTTCACACAGAGATGCTGGCTGAACACACGTAAAAACCTTTAGATCAGAAGTAACTCCTTGTATTAAAAGACAAAGTGATTACACAATTCCTCCTCACAGCTAATACAATGAATTGATTATATGTTTAACAACCCCTCGCTCGAAATAGTTCTCCCTATTTATACAATGTAAATAATAACATCCTATCCTATTATGGAGAAGCCATGAAGATCTCTGATCTTTAGGTGCCCTAAATGACAACAGCTGTTCCAAACATGGTAGGATGAAAAAAAGGAAACATAGGAAAACTGTTAATCGCCCCAGGAGTGACGATATCTTCAGATCACAGCTATACACAAGCAGCAACACACTGTTGACCTCCAAGTCTGACGCATTCTATTATAGCTACCTTGGCACAGCTTTGTCCAGGATATCGCACTGGAACCATATTCCTAGGGTAATGATAGGATGGACGGGGATCATCTTGAGCGATGAATGCCCATCCTTTTCGTAGCATGTTCAGCCCAATCTTCCTGCAGTCCATATATCTCAAAATTTCTTTATAAACCATCATATGTTAGCGCATTGAGAGATATGAAGCCTTAGTTATCACAATCATAAGTATTAATAAAATAAAACAATGACCAATCATACCTTGGTGGTTTGAAGAGTTGAGTGGGGGTAAAATGTTTATTTCACATGCTCAATGGGGTAGGATAGAACAAAAAGAGGTAAATAAGGGTGGTCAAAAGAGGCCATTTTTGGGCCCAACACATGTGGATCTCTACTTGCTTGGTCCTCTACTTGGTAACTGGATCTGTGGATATATTAATAACACTTTGATTGTCACAAAAGAGGACAGTGGACAAAGTACTACCAAGATCAAATTCTGAAATAATGCCTTGCAACCAAATTGCTTGGATACAAGCATTCACCACTCCTCGATACTCGGCATATGTTGAAGATAATGCTATGGCATCCTGCTTTTTGCTAGACCAACAAATGGGGCCACCACCAAACATGAATACATATCCAGAATTAGACTTCTGATCAATATAATAACCCACCCAATTGGAATCTATGTATCCAACCAGCACTAGCTTGGAGTTTGCAGCATAGTGAATGTCGTAGGTCCTGGTTCCCTGAATATGATGGAGGATCGTCTTGCCTACCTTCCAATCAAGATCATGAGGCTGTCGCATGCATCTTGATACAGAATTCATGGCATAATAGATATTAGGTTGAGAATGTGTCAAGTACAACAAGCTACCAATTAGCTGTCGATAGATAGTGTAGTCCATGGGTGGTGTGGTTTTTCCTTCTTCAAGGTTGATCCCTAAAAGGAAAGGGAATGCAACATAGTGAATGCCGTAGGTCCTGGTTCCCTGAATATACTGGAGGATCTTCTTGCCTACCTTCCAATCAAGATCATGAGGCTGCTGCATGCATCTTGATACAGAATTCATGGCATAACAGATATCAGGCTGAGAATGTGTCAAGTACAAGAAGCTACCAATCGGATGTCGATAGATAGTGCAGTCCATGGGCGGTGTGGTTTTTCCTTCTTCAAGGTTGATCCCTAAAAGGAAAGGGAATGGTGCAGGCCTACATTCAGCCATGTTAAAGTTGAATAACAGGTCTAATATATATTTGTATTGAGTGACCATTGTCCCATCATAATTTTGCTCAATTTCGAGCCTCAAAATTTGTTTTAGGAGCCCCAAATCTCTCATTTCAAAGGCATTGTGGAGAGCATTTTTGATGGCTGAAATCAAAGCAACTATGATACCTTTGATCAGTAAGTCATCAAAATATAAAACAATAAAAATCAAATGACCATCAGAATTTTGTATATACACACTTGGATTTGATATACACCTTTGGAAGTTTTGCAAGAGAAGGAAGGCATCCATCTTGGAATACCACTCTCTTGGGGCCTGTTTTAACCTGTATAGTGACTTATTTATCTTGCAAACCAAATATGGATCAGAGATGTATCCCTTAGGATGCTTCATGTATATCTCCTCATGAATATATCCACGCAAAAAGGCTGACTTAACATCCATATGATGCACTTCCCAGTGCTTAGATGATGAAATTGCCAAAACAAGGTAGATGGAGTCCATTTTTGCAATCGGTGCAATGGTCTCATGATAGTCCACACCTTGGACTTGAGAGAAACCTTTTGTTACCAAAATTTCCTTATATTTACAGGTGCTTCCATCAGTAGCAACCTTGTTCTAAAACACCCACTTGCGTTGAACAAATTTCCTTCCCGGAGGAAGAGAAACTAGCTCCCAAGTAGTGTTTTTTTGAAGAGAATTCATCTCTTCATCCATGGAAACTTGCCATCTCAAATCCTTCTGAGCATGGTAGTAGGATTTTGGGTATAATATAGTCATCAAATAACAAGTTTCGTATAGAAAATTATTAGGACAAGAGAGTGCAATACCTGCTCTTTGGAAATCAGACCGGGTTCTCCTTAGATCATCCAGATTTCCAATGTTATCTCCTGCGGAGGAGAGTGTCTGTCGGGCCCATGTGGGAAGATGATTTTGTACTTCAGGTTCTTATTCAGAATATTATTTTTTCTGCACACTAATATCAGAAATTAGAGGATCCAAATCAGGGTCATCACCCCCAATTTCATCATCCAAATATTCAATTTAATAGGAAGGAAATTCAACAATTTTCTCCTTCACTAGTTCCACCTCCTGAAGAGGCTCATCGAACTTGACACTTATCTCAATGATGATATGTTTTGTTTTGATATCCATTAGCTTGAAAAATTTTGATTCATTAGCATACCCAATAAACATACATTCTATGCTTTGCAGTTGCAAAGCCCTCCTTTTATCAAGTGGAATTCGGGCCCATGCAGTGGACCCAAACACCTGCAAGTTTGATACATTTGGCTGGTGTCCAAAGTATGATTTGAAAGGGGTATTCCCTTTCACAGATGAGTGTGGAAATCTATTATGAATCTATGCTGCAGCATGCATGTATTTATCCCACAAATTTGTAGCCAACGTCTTTGATTCCAACATACAGGTGGTCATCTCCTTGAGAGACCGATTCTTTCTTTTTGCTACACCATTCTGCTGGGAAGTGTAGGGAATTGAATGTTGGAACTGAATACCACTTTGGGAGAATATGTGCAGCAAATTATTACTGACATAATCCCTTCCATTATCATATCTCAAGATCTTGATTTTAAGCCCAGAGGAATTCTCGATCAAGGCCTTTAGTGTAGATAATTTTTCACATACTTCAGACTTCCTTTTTAGAAACAAGACCCATGCGTACCTTGAAAAATCATCAATAAAATTCAGAATATACCTTGATCCATTCATGGATGTGATAGGCATTGAACAACATATATCTGAATATATCAGCCCTAATATGCATGTAGGTCGGTTTGCCTTCCCCCAATCGAACTTGTGCTTAGGGTGTTTTCCAACCACATAGCCCTTGCAAATTCCAGTGGTTTTCTTGATGACCAGGAGGCCTTCAACCATGGAGTTTTTGTAATTGCTGCAAATATTTGAAATTTATATGGACAAACCTTTCATGTGACATCCTACTAACTTCATTTCCATGAGTTAGCAGTGCAGTGGGCTTTGCATCTGCCACAAACTGGGGGAACTCATAGGATTTTGCATGATGGTTTACAAGGCCTTTAGCAATGAGTTTTCCGGATGCAAGTTCCATTATCTCAACATCATTTGAGCTGAAAGATACTCTCTTAGGAACTCCTGTATGTTTCGTCTGATAGACACTAAGGAGATTTGATGCCAGAGACGGTACATACAAAACTTTTGAAAAATAGCCATTCTCAAGATCAACCGTACCTTGTCCTTCTGAAATGATAATGGAGTCATCTCCCATGTGGATGGGGATGGATTTTCCAATATCCAAGGATGAAATGGAGTCAAGAGTGCTTTGGACTTTGAAGTGTTTTCCATCAGGGCATGACCTTTTTCATGTTGTTGTTCCTGATCTTGCTGATCTCTCCTCCGAAATCTTTCTAGAAGATTGATGTGATTTCTCTCAAGGAGAGAGGTAGCTTCATCAAGATTCTTCTCCATGCAGGCATGTTCAGGGTAAAATCTTTTCTCACAGTATGAACACTTGACTTTTTCCTTTCCACGATTCCCTTTCCCTTTGTTCTTCTTTGAGCTGGAAGACTCATCATGCTATTGGTTTTCAACTTTAGGCTTAGGAGCTTCGAATTTAGTTTTTGGGATCTTCTGCTACTTTCCTTTATCCTTTAGATATTTGGGCCCCGATACATGGAGGGCTTGATCACAGGAGGATCTGATGATCCCCATCTGGACAAGATTATCATGTTCACTTGTGAGGGACTCAATGAAGGCATTGCGTGTAGGCATCTTCCATCCAGAAGTTGTGATATTCCCCGCAAAAAATGTAGAGACAAAAACTAAATAATCAGCTCCAAGTTTGGAGAGTATGGAGAGGATGAGCTAATAATCCTCTTTCTCCACTTTGCATTGCTTCAACAATAAGACAATGTGCTTGAAATTTGTGAAAAAGGTCATTCAAGGTCTCAAAATTGGAAGGATGGAGAGACATCAATCCATTTTTGAGATGGTAAACTCTCAAATCATCCTACTTTCCATACAGGGCTTCCAATTTGTCCCAAATTTCTTTTGGAGTCTTCAATCCTAAAAGATGGAAAAGAAGATCCTAGGAAACAGAGAGGCACAAGAATCCAAATGCTTCATCCTTCTTGTTCAAGAATGTAGATTTGTCTATTGCAGAACCAAGATCTTCTTCAGTGTCCATGGTGATGCTATATAGTTCTATGGAACATAGTTGGATCTCCATGTCACCTTTCCATGAGTGGAAATTTAACGGAGTCAAAAGATCTATAGAAGAAGCCATCTAAGTTTGCTGGAGAAAATGCTTTCACCTGTCAAAAAACTAAAAATCACAAGAAAAAGGGCAATGTAAGGTCGGAGAGCCTACACATTTTAGGATTTCATCACACCCAACATAGTCAATCAAGCAAGCTTAATCAACAAGTTCTTTACTAGGGGTATTAAGTGGTAAGCCTTGGCTTCTGGAGCAGTGCTATATTTTTGAGCTATTGCTCAATTTTCATGGAAGATCTGTCAAAAACCTTGTTTTTGAGAGATCTGATCTTCATCCCACCATGTGCTCTGATACCATATTAATCTGTCACAGTAATATACGGACTAAACACAACTCTCATGAAAGATTAATAACAATAAGGCATGAAAATGGTGTAATTGTGCTGAAAAAGGAGTATCCACTCTGTATATTCACACAAAGAATGAATATTACAATACAAGATCATGATACAAGCATGAAAGACAAAGAAATTTGAATTCCCAAGGAGTTCATTAGAATTGAATGAGTGAGTCTAGATTAACTGAATATAAGCCATGGTCAACACTCAAGTTAACCACTGATCAAAACCCTAATTGACTCAACTAAGCCCTCATTGAAGTCAGAGTGTAATAAATGACTAAGTCTAACTGAAAGTAGGTCAGACAAATGTCACAGCAAGCCAACCATCAAGTGGTAGCGCATCGATGACTCCAATGAACCCTGATGACGTTAACTGAAGTGTAACTCAACATCAGAAGTAGTTGGAGGCACCTCTGTTTACTCCAGTTCATTAAATAATCAATAAATAATAAATTTAATGATGGAGGGCACATTCACTGCTCTGTTTAACTGATTGTAACCATTAGTTAGCAATATGGGGCATTAATGACACTCAGATCACCCCCAGAGTGCTCCAGTTAGCCTCCGTGAATGTATGAGAAGGCTAAGTTAACCTCCTTGACTGAAGGTAGGCATGGGTGTGATCTAGCTGATGTCATATAGTGCCCCTCTGATTTCAATTAAGTCAATAATACTTAGGATAGTGGTTAAACTAAGCCAATTTGACGAAAAGAGTGTGTAAGGTGGTAAATGTCTCCAACAGATCTATGGTGTAGTGTTCTTCATGTGTGGATGGTGATTGTCAAATGCTTATGAGGTATAATCTGTGTTATTTATCTTTTCTTTTGTTGGTTAATTGTTGGCGTTGAAGGAGAGATCTCCCTCTTGTTAGGGTAAGATTTTATTCTAGTTTCATTTATGCTCTTACTATTTTCTTGTTTCATATCTATTGGAATTGCATGTATTTTAAATATAATTGCATGCTTTCCAATTATATTTTCCAACAGCACCTATGTTTTGACCATTTGTTTGTGCAAGGATTTCTAAGTTGCAGGTGATCTCACTTGTAGAAGGGGTTGAGCGGGTTTGCATCTTTCTCATCTTCAATATCTTCTAGAGGACATAGTCCCTTGGTGTTCCACCAAAGTAGTCTCCAAAGCCCAACATTCCGAGGATTCCAACACTCTTTCTCTCTCTTCCTCCTTCAAAAAATAAATTTTCTTACCTGGTTATTGTGTTTGAAATATTTTATATCATTTGGATATGTTATATTAAAGTAAAAATTACATATATCTGTTGTTTCAAGGCTCATAGACTAGATCTCATTCCTAAAAAAGTTTCATAAAGCATTCTAGATATAGTTTAGGGAAATCATCCGTTTTGCATGGAAATTTAAATAGAATCCATAAGTTGCCTACTTTAGATTCTTATTTCTGTTTTAAAAAGATTAAATCCAGAAATCAATGCATATTCCATTGGCTGCCCAAATATCAAGTCCCTTGGTTATTTTTTCTCCGTTTTAGCTAGTTTTAACTTAGTTTTGTTTGGTTCAAAGTAGGCTGACCCAAAGGTACTTCCAAAGTGATTTTGGGCATATTTAATTATAACATGCTCACTATATTTTAGTAGGCATAACAGAAATAGGAGAATCCACTGTTTGAAAGTGGATTTGGGATCGTTCAAATCTCCCCTAGGGGTCTCCCTTTTTTACCATAATTTTCAAATTTTGGGAAATTTGTAAAGCCTTGGTTTAATCTTGTATTAGAAACAAGAGGATTCAGATAATTTTATTGATATTATAACAGCAAATAATAATTTTTTTCTCCGAATAGGCTCTTTCGAGCCCATTCCCCATCCCCCCTCGGGCAATTGGTGCCTTTTTTGTCATTTTTAGCATTGTCTTACTTTTTTTTTCTTTAGATTAGTTTCATTCATGCATAATAGCATGGTTTTATTACTTTATCATATATTCCATATTACATTATCAAAGTAACTCGAATACTTACCCCATGACTTCCTGATTGACCCGCAAGGGGAAAGAGATGCGTGGTAGGAATAATTAGAAAACTTGTGATTTTTTTCTGGTTGATGCTTATCTTTCATTTGTTGTAAGTAATTATTCTAAAATAAACCCCCTCCTTGATTCCCTGGTTGAGGTCCACTTGGACTGAAAGAGGTTCTTGGAGGGTTTTTCTTTCTAAGAAAACACACCCTTTAAAACTCACTAAAATTGAAAGGACTACGGTGTTTATGCTCTGCATTTGGATACGATTCATCCAATCAGTCAAGATGCATCAAAAGCAATGTGAGTGACTAGTTTAATTATCCTTCACCTTCCCCAATTAACCACCATCAGAAGAAAATCCAACGCCTTGATCAAACCGTAAGCGGTGGCAAAATACCCAAAGGAAGCGGGAACTCCTGAAAAGTGACCTCGAGGCACTGATCTCTATTACACCTTCAGGTGCATTATGAACAACAGTCTTAGAGACTCCATTCATCCCACATATTCCTTGTGGGTATCCATAAAGGTTTAGTTTTGGACATACTCCAAGTACCCTCGGGTATATCTGGAGTCCCCCCCTCGCCTACTTTAATTTATTCATACTTCACATTAAATTAAAATGTACCAAGAGGCAATCGCAAAACATTCACTTCAATTACATGCAAGTACATTGATTTTTTTATGACTCCATTCTAAGGCACTAGCTATTTTCTTTCTATATATATATTGTGTCTAAACATTGTGCTTTTGTGTGCTCATTTTTGTATCCTATGATCTATGGTGGTTCATGGCTAAATCTAAAAATCCTAAGTAACTCATTCAGCCCCCTTGGACTCGTTAAGAGTTGAGCCTAAACAGAGGAGTCAAGAATAAGGTGACAACCTTGACTAGGGACTTTCCCCCAAGGACACACCAAGTGGCTTGAATATTTCTGCCATGTCTCCCCCCCAGGGGTGTGAAAGGTGGCAACACCTTTTGGCGTCGTTGTCGGGGATACATATTTTTATTCCTGAGTATAAATTAGCTTAAATTTTTTCTAAACAACTAAAAAGAAAAAAAAAATTGATTGATCTTGTCTTTAGAAAACATAAAAATTAAAACTGGATCCATCTGGTGACTCCACTATCTAACACCCCTCCAAGAATTTCTACCCAAAGAAACCACCATCAATTATTCAATCCTCTCCATGATCCTAAAATTTTTATCGGGGAAAGATTGAATACGTAGAATTCTCATATAAACCTTGAAGATTTAGGAGACCAAACCCTCTCAGATATCCATCACTTATTTGTAGAGAGTCATGTTCACCAATCTGAAGAAATGATGGACTTTTCTCATATAGAAGGTGCTCCCGATGCCATTCCAATAGATGCTATCAAGAAGCTCCCAATATTTTAGGGAAATAATGCCATCATTGCCATGTCTCACCTTCAAAAGTTTGAAAAGAACCTGGTTAGTTATTTCAATGATGCTGCCCATGACCATGACAATGTCAAAATGAAGCTCTTTGCTTTATCCTTAGAAGATGATGATAAGGAGTGGTACTTAGACCTAGATGATTATTCTTATAAAACTCTTAGTGAATTCCAATATGGTTTTAGGAATAAGTGGGGATAAAAGAAGGAACCAAGACATATGCTTGCTGCCCTTTATATCATAAAGAAGATGGAGAATGAAACCATTGATGAATTTAACACTAAATTCAGGCGTGTGCTTGCGGACATTCCTAGAGAGATCAAGCCAAAAAATGCATCTATCCTCATATCCTACTTTGAAGCTTTCACCGGTGACTTAAGGTACCAGTTGAGAGATAAGGAACCGACCGATCTAAAAACTACCCAATAGTTGGTTGAGAAAATAGAAAAGAATATCCAATCTTCAGGCAAGTCCAACATTCCAGGTTACACTAGGGGAAACACTTCCTACAAAAAAGAGAAGGGTAAAGTCGTTGAATCAGAAGAAAAGTGAACTTCTAAAGATCCCATCGAAAAGGTGACGTACATGATAAAAAAACTTGGTTACTAGTCAAAACCAACTAATGGCCAATCATATGCAAAATAGAATAATCACAATGGAAAGGAATAATGGACCTCAGAACTTTCAACCCAAGTAGAATAAGATGTATCAAAATAAATTTCCTCAGCAAGAGCCTAGGTTCCAAACCATTTTGACTCATCTAACATGGTGGAAGAAGTAATTCCATGGTGTAGACTGTGTGAACAATTCCACCAAGAAAGCACTTGTTATGTTTCAAATCAAGTCATCGAACATGGACTTCCTGAGGTCAGCAGTTACGATGTAGAAATAATAGATCAATTCTATGTGCAATGATCCTAAGAAGAAGCACATCAAATAGATCTTGCTAGTAAAAATGCTCACAAACATACAGAGGAAAAATAGAGAGAAGAAAAGAGACTGAATCACATGAATGAAGAGATGAATATTTGTGTGTATCCTTCCATTTAATAATTATGAATAATAGTGTACATAAATAGTACATCCCTCATAGGAAAATTGAATTGTATGGAAACAACTCATAAAGCTCAAAAAGGCTGACTTACCAAAATATAGCAAACCCCCATAGGTGGCTAAAGCACTTACCAAATCTATCAAGGACCTCACGAGTTGGAAAAAGCATGAGTGAGTTGTCAAGGAGATGGAAATAACATCCTAATCCTAGAAAATGGAGAAAAACTAATGGAGGATGGGTTGGAAACAAAAGCTCCCAGTTTCCTAGTTGACTAGCTTTTATCTTATCCATAGAAAAGCAGCAAAAGCAGAAAAAGCAGAATAAAGCAGAATCTATTGTAAAGTCCTGTATGCTAATTTTGGATGGCCAAAAGGTGGTCAAGATCAACCCAGAATTGGAATTAAATCATTGCTAGGATATAGATGGCATGTATTGACTTTAAGGTGCAAGTGGATGCCAACTAATTCAGCTAGTGGGTGAATAATTAATCAAATGATGATTAATTATTTTATCCTAAGTTGTGAGTGGGTTCAATATATTCCAACACAGGAAACAAATTCAAGCGAGCTTGATCATGTATACATGGTAGGCCAGGCCTACCCTTTGTCACCATCTAAACAGTACAAGCCTGAGGATGAAACCATTGCAGAATCTTATAGTGAAACTTATGATGAAAACTGTAATGTGCATGATGGGACTCCCACGTGTTCTCCATATAATGATGACATTTTAGAAGGTTTACTTCCTTGTGACCTTTTCTCTTAAGAAGATGACTATGAAAATGAGGACAAGTATAACTCGGAGCATGATACAAGTGACAAAGACTCCCTTATCTCTCACAAAGATGTTGATGGGGAGTCCTAAACAATCATGGAAAATCCAGTCTATGACATGAATAAAGAGGAAAATAATGAACCAGAAACTTTTGATGGTTTTGTTGATTCTCCTATCTATGGCATATGTAAAGGAGATAGCATGCACCATGTGGCCTTGGGAAACTTTGTATGGAAAAGAAGCATGTAGTTTATCCATATGATCAGTCTGAGCCATATATCACTATCAGCAATGAAGACAAAGAGAACTTGATATCAGCAATGTGGAATCCATCACATCTGACATCGATGGTGTTGATGACTATTGGGATTTTTGTAGATATATTATTAATAATCCTATCTATGCTATGTGGAATTCCAATCTACTATACTTCCATAGAGGGAAGCATGGATCTGGAAACTTGGGAAAATCCTAGTATAGAGGAGAAGAATTCAAAACTCTTATATGGTCATTTAGAGTCATATCATGCAGAGCCGCACAAATGTATCAATAATGAAGACGTTGAGAAGCAGTGTTGTGAAAAGACAGATATGATGCAGTCAATAGAATATCAGTATTAACTCTCATCTTCACATATAGAGTTTACTTATGATTTGGAGCCGCTTGGGGCTTATACAATGGGTTATCATTTGCTAAGCCTTGATGATCAGTATGATGGTGTAGTCAATCTGCCTCATCATTTCGATTTGTATATCAACCCTATCCATTGATGGATAGAAGCAGCATGTGCAAGCACCTACCAGTTTGGGAAGAAGGTTGACGACATTATTCATGCCTATGATTTCCCATCCATCCCACCCATTCCGGATCATCATGCAGGTTTTCATTTTCTGAATAAAGTATCATTACTTTGATTGCTAACAAAAGACAAGGAAATTGTTTCATGTTAATAAAATGATTAGGTGGTTACATTGGATTTCTGATTACACTTAACCTCTTTTTTTATCATGCTTAGAGTAGGAAAATAAGGTCCTTGAGAAAGAGCAATTACTTTCCGCATTTTTGTTTTGTACTTAGCCGTAATAATTTTTTTTTTAATTAGTTAGTTACATTTATTTTGTTTAAATAAATCAGCTTAATGATTCATTTGGTTTTTTATATAAAGCTTGTGCTACTGAGGTTTTCTTGTCAAGTTGAGATGTTTTTATAGGGTGTATAAACCAGAGATTCTGGTGTTCTCGTATCCTCTCCTTGGCATATGCTTGAATAAAGAACACGTCCCGCAGTTGGAGCTATATGTTACCACCTAAGTTTTACTTAGTGGTTTTTTATCGAGTGAGCCTGGTGAACCGGACAAAGATGATTTGTTCGGACTTCAGAAGACCTTCCGAATTTCTTCTCGGAAGTGCTTGTTGTACTATATCACATGTTGATACCCCATGGGGGAGTTGTAATAAAATGTTCTAGCGTGATAGTGTCCGTAAAAGACTCAGTCTTTTTGAATTGATTTGTCAATCCGATCAGCCCAGGGTGTTTTTTTCCTTGGTTATTATTGGTTGTTGAATAAACGACTTATAATTTCTGAGTTTTTCACTCAATACCTCCAAAGTTGGGGTTTTCTCCTTGGCATTTAGGCCTTTTGAGTTTATTAGAGTCTATGTGTCAATTTATAAACATGCTAGGCATCATGGTCGAGTCATATGAACATGTATAAGTCCCCCTAGGTTTTTTATTTTTTTATCTTTTTAAGTTTTTTAAATTTTAATTTTTCTACAAAACTTAGGATATTTTTTAATAGTCTAATTGGAAAATTTGGTTTTCCAATAAAAGTGGGCTCAATAATCAGTTTCAGTCATGGGGGTGCTCATTTTCTAGCTAAGAGTACCATGTAAACCCATACACCCACTTTTTCTAAGTTTTGAGTGATTTGTCCATCACTTAGGTTAAAAATCCCTAAAAATCAAATATTGATTATTTAATTGATGAATTAATTAAATAATGGAGAAAACCCCAAATCCCAAATCATTGGGATTTGCTCCGATTTGACTGAAATCAGTCTCATCGGCTTGGGATTGATTGGATCTAAAAATTTCTTGACTGAAGGAGGTGATCCAAGCTGATCTGGGAGTGCACCACAGCATGTAATCTTGGGAATTTCACCCTCCCTCTCTCCTACACACATGTGGGCTCATCTGGATGAGTTTTGGTGGATGCTTCAGTCAATAGGCTGAGGTGTTAGTCAAATCAGCTCTTCGATTGACGGTTGCACTTAGTGAGACTCAGATCAGACTTAGATAGACTTAGATTAGGCCCAGATTCAGTCCACATGCACGTGCAGTCTCTCTCTCCTTGGGATTCGTGCCCCCCCTGCGCTATATCTCCTATTTTTGCTATAAATAAAGCACAAATTACCTCTTCCAAGCGAGTTAGAAGTGGGATTGAGGTGTTGTTGCTATTTTGTTGTTGCTATTGTACTGTTTTTATTGTTTACTATTCTAGAATAAAGAAACTTTGGAGGCAATATCTATGGTGTAATGATATTCATGTGTGGATGGTGATTATCAAATGCTTATGAGGTATAATCTGTGTTATTTATCTTTCCTTTTGCTGGTTAATTGTTGGCCTTGAAAGAGAGAGATCCCTGCTATTAGGGTAAGAGTTTATTCTAGTTTGATTTATGCTCTTATTTTTTGCTTGTTTCAGATCTATTAGAGTTGCATGTATTTTAAGTTTAATTGCATGCTTTCCAATTATCTTTTCCAGTAGCACCTATGTTTTAACCATATGGTTGTGCAAGGATTTCTATGTTGCAGGTGATCTTACTTGTAGAATGGTTTGATTTGGTTTGCATCTTCCTCATCTTCAATATCTTTTGGAGGACATAGTCCCTCAGTGTTCCACCAAAGCAAACTCCAAATCCCAACATTCCCAAGGTTCCAGCACTCTTTCTCTCTCTTCGTCCTTCAAAAATCAATTTTCTTACCTGGTTACTGTGTTTGAAAGATTTGATATCATTTGGATATGTTATATTAAAGTAAAACTTACATAGATCTGTTGTTTCAAGGCTCATAGACTAGATCTCATTCCTAAAAATGTTTCATAAAGCATTCTAGATCTAGTTTAGGGAAATTGTTCATTTTGCATGGCAATTTAAAGAGAATTCGTAGGTTGCATGCTTTAGATTTCTATTTCTATCTTAAAAATATTAAATCCAGCAATCATTACATATTTCATTGGCTTCCCAAACAGAAAGTCCCTTGGTTCCTTTTTCACTGTTTTAGTTAGTTTTAACTTATTTTTGTTTGGTTCAAAGTAGGCTCACCCAAAGGTACTTCCAAAGTGATTTTGGGCATATTTCATTCTAACATTCTTTCTTCCTTTTATTATGCATAACATAAACAAGAGAAGCTATTCTTCGAAAGTGGCTTTGGGATCGTTCAAATCCGTGAGGGGTGTCCCTTTTTTACCATAATTTTCAAATTTTGGGAAATTTGTAAAGCCTTGGTTTCATCATGTATTATAAACAAGAGGATTCAGATAAGTTTACTTAGATTGTAACAAAAAATAATAAAAATTTTCTCCCAATAGGCTCTTTCGAGCCCATTCCCCATCCCTCTTGGGGGGATTCGTGCCTTTTTTGTCGTTTTTCACATTGTCTTACTTATTTTTGCTTTAGATTAGTTTCATCCATGTAGAATAACATGATTTGATTACTTTATCATATAACCCATATTAAATTATCAAAGTAACTCGAATACTTACCCCACGACTTCCCCATTGACCCGCAAGGGGAAAGAGATGCGTGGTAGGAATAATTACAAAACTTGTGATTTGTTCCTGATTGCTACTTATATTTGATTTCATGTAAGTAATTGTTCTAAAATCACCCCCTCCTTGACTCCCATATTGAGGTCCACTTGGACCGAAAGAGGTTCCTAGAGGGTTTTTCTTTCTAAGAAAACACAGCCTTTAAAACTCACTAAAATTGACAAGAATCTGGTGTGTATGCTCTGCATTTGGCCGTGGTTTGTCTAATCAGTCAAGCTACATCATCAGCAATTTGAGTGACTAGTTTAATTAGTCTTCACCTTCCCCAATCAACCACCATCGGGAGAAAATCCAACGCCTCGATCAAACCGTAAGCGGTGGCAAAATACCCAAAGGAAGAGGGAACTCCTGAAAAGTGACCTCGAGGCACCAATCTCTGTTACACCTTCGGGTGCATTATGAACAACAGTCTTAGAGACTCCATTCAACCCACATATTCCCTGTGGGTAGCCGTGAAGGTTTAGTTTTGGAAATACTCCAAGTACCCTCGGGTATATCTCGAGTCACCCCCTCGCCTAATTTAATTTATTCATACTTCACATTAACTTAAAATGTACCGAGAGGCAATTGCAAAACATTCACTCCAAGCACATGCAAGTACATTGATTTTTTTATGACTCTATTCTAAGGCACTGGCTATTTTCTTTCTATATATATATATTGTGTCTGAGCATTGTGCTTTCATGTGCTCAATTTTGTATCTTGTCATCTATGGTGGTTTATGGTTAAATCTCAAACTCCTAAGTAACTCATTCAATTTAACATCATCATACTAAATAATTTTTCTTTAGTAACTTAATAGGGTCTACCCCCTTGGCTTCATTAGGATTTGAGCCTAAACGGAGGAGACAAGAACAAGGTGATAGCCTTGACTCAAGACTTCCCCCAAGGAAACACCTAGTGGCTTGAAGATTCATGCCACATCCCCTTTGGTGTGTGAAAGGCAGCAACATATTCACGTTATTGAGGATTGGGATGAGAGGAGACATGCCCATCTTCACGTTGATGATTATGGTGAGTGTAGACACCTATAAATAAATTTTCACTCTCTCCCCTCACACCACACCCCACTCTTTCCTAGGGTGGGAGGAGAAAATTATAAATATGTGTGGATTCTCTTCACATGCGTTCACTATCTAAGGCTAGGAGGGCACAATTATAAAAAATATATTTATTTCACCATGTCCATACCCTATGATGGTGATGGTGGTAGGAGATAACTTGAACTATTTTCTCAATCTCTCCCCCATACCCACACCATCATGGAGGGAATCCAAGGAAGGAGAGGGTGAGAGAAAGGGTGTTGGAAGGAGCGAGCGAGAGAGGGGAGGGGAGGAGAGAGAGAGAGAGAGAGAGAGAGAGAGAGAGAGAATGTTCCTACTGAGGGTGGATATGGGGTAAATAATGAGTAAATATTGATCACTTCCTTTCTTGAGGGTGAAACTAGGGGAAGGACATGATATTTCCCACTCCATGACGATGGGTGTTGTGGAAGATAGTGGGAAAATATTCACCTTCATGAAGGTTGAGGTGGTGGTATAGAGTGAGAAAATAGTCATTGGTGGTGGCAAGTGGAGGGAGTAAACAAATATGCCCACGTGGAGGGAGTAAACAAGTATGCCGCATGTAGATTGGTGTAGCGAGAGAGTGAGAGAATATTGTCAAAGTTGTGGGAAGAAAATAAGGACATCTCTCCCACTACTGAATAAATATTTTCCACCTGTAACCTCTATGGTCAGCAAGTGTCACCTTCGCCCTCTATGCAAGTCATAAACAAAAAAATAATGAAAAGCTTTAATGACCTAATTTGTAATATATTTTTACTTGAAAAAATATAATAACATATTTGATGAGCTACTTCCACACATTAAGTAATGTAAATTATAAACTAACTGTCAAGAAATAATATAAATGAAAAATAAAAACACATAAAACAAATCTCAAAACACCTCCGTATACAATAAATTTTGTATCCAGAATAAATAAAACATATAATAAATATTTTAAAACCTAAATAGACATTGATTTATGATTATAAGAATTAAAAAATAAAACATTTTGCGTACTCATTGCACAAAAATTGTATTAACTAATATACACACGCTGAAAACAATTAAACTTGAATCATTTTGCGTAATCCCAAAAAAAACTTCTATTAACTAAGTTACCTATGATGAAAAAACATAATCATATATTGCTTACTCCCCACAAAACTTCTGTAACTAACATACATATGCTGAAGAAATGTAATCATATACTCATTCATAGACTTGTGTTCATGAAAACAAAATCTCAATTTTATAGTAATTTATAGACTATGTTCAACAAAATAAAATCTCATCAACCTTAATCCCAATCTCAAAATATAGCTTACTTTCAGTCTATGGCTATCCATGCTAACTAGCTTTCACATGATGGATTTAAGGCTGAAATATTCAATGTTAAAAGAAATTCCACCGATGTTCTGTAACATTGACAGTAGGAGTCGGTAACAGTGGTTTGGAAACAACGACAAAATTAACAAAATCACACTATTGCAAATCACAAATGTCCTTAGACAATCCGATTTGCTCTTGGATAGTGGTATTGATGCAGTGTGCCAAGATTAAACGGATCGACAAGAATGTTAGTAATAGAGATAATGCTTACCTCTTGATTAGTAGACATGTTGTTTATATGGTGCTGGCCTGCAGACAGAGAAGGCGATTTGAAGACTCCAGTGGGCTGGACCTCCACATGTTGCATGTTTAACCTCTCGTATAACCTCTCGTAAGGGATCTCAGCAGCTATGCCAGTGACAAAAATGATGGGATCCGATGCTACCATGCTTCCTACGACTTCACCTGCAGTTATTAGACCTTGCCCATCTGCGAGAATGACTTTCATTCGTGTTGCTTCTTCGAGCTGAGTGGTGGAAATGGAGATTCCTGACACGGCCATAATTCCCAGTGGCCCTGCATAAGTCACCGTCCCCCCTTGAAATGCCGATTGCAGAAAACTAACGTTTGTTACCGTCCCGCTCCCGCTGTGAATGAAGATTCCGAGTCGGGTTCTATGCGCGAACGTGTCCAATGCCATCCTGACATCGACCCCACTGGGGATCTCAAATATGTGACTTTTCAGGGTCTCTGGGGTTTCAGGGATTCCAGATGGAGGAGGAGCACTGGACTTGTTCCTAGAGACCTTAGGCCTCCCGTGGGGCCTTGTGTTCACCAGTGTACTACCTTCTCCGGGATGCTCCTCATTGGCCTTGGTGGCATTGCTGTCACTATCATCTCTCAAATTTCGTTACTTGGATGCGTTGTTCATCTGGGAAGCAATTTTCAGGTGTTCAAATTGAAGAGCAAGACCTGTAATGGGGTCTGAAAGGTCCTCTGTGTTGACTACCCCGGCCATCATTCTATCAACAACTTGTGAAAGCCTGTCTCACATGGATGGCGTCCTGGTTTTTTTGCTTAAGGGATGTAATTCACAACGTCCTTCTAATTACTCTGCTAAAATAGTAGTTCTTCTCTCTGGGTTTAATTCATTTACATGTTCATACAATGCATCAGTATTTACTTCAGGTGTTGGTATTTTGGTATTTTTTGTTATGCTTTTAGATGGTCAACAATATTGCTGGCCTTCTTTGTTGGGGTGGTTATTAATTGCTGTGAGTGGCATTGGCAAATGAACTCCGACGTTGTTAGATGAGTAGAATAAAAGAACGGAATAACTTATCGACTCGACCATTTGCACCAATCCGACGCCGAGCAAAGCATTGTTGTTTCCTAAATAAAACCTTTGTCGTCCGATTGGTGCAAATGGTCAAGTTGATAGGTTATTCTTAAAAAAACACCTTGGGATTTTTCATTATGCTTTTAGATGGTCAACAATATTGTTTTCCTTCTTTGTTGCAGTCTTTCATTGGTAGTGGTGGTTATTCATTACTGTCGGTGGCATTGGGAAATGAACTCCAACGTTGTTAGACGAGTAGAAAAAAAATAAAAATAAAATGTGTGGCTTTTTTGGGCATTTTTGGATCAAAACTAGTCAAATTATTGGAGCTATTTTGTAATTTTAACAATTTTGTTTGACTGTTTGATACTAAATCTTTGGTTTTAAAACAACTCATATCGTTAAAATTACCATCTAAACACTATAAATTAAGATTTAAACTAATTAAGATTACCGTCTAAACACTATAAATTAAGACTAAGATTTAAATCTTGAAGATTGAGGGCGTTTTGGTTGAGGCTTATACTTATCAGTTGTTAAAAGTAATAATCAGTTACAAACACTTTTTGGAAGCTAGATAGTTTATCCCAATTACAGACACCTTTTGGAAGCTAGATCGCTTATCTCCATTTTGCATTTTTAAGAACTTAGCTAAGCAAATTTACTATTCAACAGCTAGATTAAAAGTCTAAAAAGCACCACCTTTTAAGTGATCCACAAACAAGCTCTTTGGAATTCAAATATAATTGTTTATATACATTTTTTAATTATTTATGTTTATTTTTCATTTTATTTATTTATATTTTAAGAAAAATAATTTTTTTAATAAAGTATTTTTATTTCTTAATTTTAAGTTTTATGGTCAATGTAGTTTAGTAAAAAAATTGGGACTACCTTTTGGTGTATCTAGGTGTGGCTAAGTCAAAGATTTACTTTGTTAATGAAGTTTTTTATTTCTTACTTTATTCCCATGTTAAAGAGTTTTATTTTCATTTGAAAATTACTTAATTAAGATGATAACAAGTTTAATGTTTATACCACTTATTTTATTGAATTGCGTCTATTTCTCACATTATTTTCAACTTTGTGGTTCATGTAGTTTGACAAAACAAAACTAGAACTAGCATCTACATTTTAGCTAATGCTAATGTTAGCTAAGATTTGTTGTCAATAATGTCCATCCTTAATGATTCAGGCATTAAAAGGTACTGAGGTGAAATGTTTATTTTCTCATTCTTATTCTTATACCCTAATGGGAGAATGGGAATGTTAGTTTCTTAGATTATTAATAGTTTTCAAGTTAGGGAGTTTTAGTTTTGTTATTGATTAGTAATTTTATTCTCAAACTCCATGTTAAATTCAATCTATATAAAGAATATAGTGAAATAATTTAATAATTGCTTCAAATTAGAATCAAAATACAAAATAAAATATAAAAAGAAACCAAAACCATTATGCTCTAATATAACATTTTTTAATGAATTTTGTCAATTTTTCACTTTATTTTCATTTTTATTATGAACATGGTAATTTCTATTATTATTAATTTTATTATAATCATTGTAATCTAGAAATAATGAAAGTAAAATTTTATTTTAACTTCACCTATACAAAATAGCAAAAGAGAATTTATTTGTTTAATTATGATTAACCAACAAAAAAAACAACTTTGAACTAGAAAAAAACATCTCTAATTAAGTATATATATATATATATAACCATTATCAATCATCCAAAAGCATCTTATACTAAAAATGCTCCCAAGTATTCTATACTAAAAATCCATTTTCTAACACCAAAACATTGCATCTTATACTAAAAATGCTTCCAAACATCCTATACTAAAAGTCCATTTTCTAACCAAAACATTAACATTGGCTTAATTGACTTTTTACACTCTGATGCCCTAATGTCATAATTTTGTTTTGAAAAAATGCCTCCCAATCTAAATAAAACATAGAAAAAATATTAGAAAAACAACAAGACATAAGTTATATATTCAATTTTTTTAATGAATTGTCCCTCGAACTCCCTCCATTATGACATTGTCATAATGTAGTTTAGAAGAAATACAAGCCACCTGCCTTTGGGATAATGTAAACATCTCCCCTTTGATGCCGTAATGTCTAGAATACACATGTTAGTTAAGAAATGCATGCCACCTATGTTTTGGACTAGGGAAGATGACAATGTCAAAGGTTAGCTTTAGGGAAGATGAAAATGTCAAGTGATGTCCTAATGTACATAATGTAAGTGTAAGTTAAGACATGCATGCCACTTACGTTTGGAGCAATGGGAGGTTCAAAAAAAATCAAGGCTGAGCTTTCCTCCATCTAATGCAGTGATGTTCACCATACACATTGAGTTGTCAATAACTTGGACAATTAATAAATTAAGTATTAGGTTAATAACTTGGATCATCAATAAATTAAGTATTAGGTTAATAACTTGGACCATTAATAAATTAAGTATTAGGTTAATAACTTGGACCATCAATAAATTAAGTATTAGGTTAATAACTTGGACCATTAATAAATTAAGTATTAGGTCTCTTTATCCATGCCTTATACATGTGTTTAATGCCACTATATAGTTAAGATTAGTTGTCAATAAACGTGGACTATTAATGAATGAGGTATTAGGGAGTTTCAAGGTTTTATGAATGCAAAATTCATGACAAAGGCATGGTATGTGTTATTCAAACTTGCTTGTGGTAAGAGTATATAAAATTTATGACAAATGCACAGTATTTGTTATTCAAACTTGTTTTTGGAATTGTAAAATAATTTACTTAAATATTTAATTATGTGTTATTTTTGCTTGTAGATTATATAGTTGTCAAATTGTTTGTATTTAAATTTTGTGTTATTCTTGTTTATAGATTGTATAGTTGTAAAATTGTTTGTCTTTATTTAAATGAAAGATTATAATTATGATAGAACAAAATAATATTTTGAGGTTTTTTTATGAAGAGAATGGATAGATTCAAATTTTAAAAGCATACCCATCAATATTTATTGATTTACTCCACACCTTCCCATCCATCATTTCATCCTAACCTAGTGGACTAACTATTTTGAAGATCTGCATTAATAAACATAATTCTTTGAAAGATATTGCCATTTGTCCACTTTATTTTCCATAAATTTGTTAGATCAATGAAGCTTTGAATAGTCTTTAAATCACAAACAGAATCAGACAAACAAACAGAGTTTGAAGCAACAAAAAAGAGGCCATGGAGATTTGTATACCCTTGTTTGAGATAAGTCTTGAACCAATCAATATTAGCATTTCTTAGCTAGATATAGAGGTACATGCACATAGTTCCCATTTGTGTCACTACATCTAATACATGTTGGGTTCCATAGTGTGATTTTTCAACATAATGTTTAGACATTTAGCTCTTGAAGATTAGGAAGGAATGGTAAACCCTATAAAAAAATTGCAATAAATATAGTAAAAAGGTTAGATTAAAACTTATCTTAAGATTAAAATCATTAAACTATAGGCTAAAATGACCAAAAATATTATAAATAAATGTAGTCTTGACTTCAGCTATAAACTATTGGGAAGAAAAATATAATAAAAAAAACAGTCTTGACTTCAGCTATACATGACATTATCTAAATGATTACTAATATGGTAGTTACTTCAGTTGTGTACTGTGCATCCTTGAACTATGGATAAAATCATGATAAAAAATAATATAAATAAAAGCTTATTTTACTCAGTATGCAAACCACTTATCTCTATTGTTCCCGGGAGCTCTTTTAAAGAGTTGTAGGTATGAGGTGTATAGTTGAGGCCCCTGAACTTTGTATATACCTGTAGTAGCAGGAGAGACTGATACAGTGTAACACCCCCTATGTCTTAAATACATTTATACATGATTTACGTGTTGAGATTAAAGGGATCATTATTATAATAAAACGGTTATACCCCTCCTAGATAGTTTAGCAACTTTCGCGTGGACAGAGGAAGAAAACGCTTGAAAAAGGAGTAGAGGACGTAAGATGGGGGGCTCTGGAAAAGGAAGGTGCCACAAGAATGAGGGTATCGCTGGTTTTCTTGAACGAGGGAGATCGTTTTCGTGAAGGGAACAAGGCACAGCTTGATGGAGACGTTCTGCTCTTGGTTCGGTGCTGAGGAGGCGACCACCCAAGGATGCATTCAGTACTGGCTGTAGAGTTAAGCATTCGTACATAGGGAGATCTACGGAACTATGTGCATTCGTATTTAAGTAGAGCTATGGAACTATGTCTGCATTTTGTTTTTGTCTTATGTCTTTGGTCTGTTCATCTTACTTCAAAGAGAAGGGGCGGTCTCTTACGCAGAACCGGCTCCGATGATTCTTGCATAAACTAACAGCTCTGTTATTAAGAAGAAAAAAATTCGACCTTAGATTGGAGACCATAGTTATAATGCTTATTTCCAATTGATATTCGGTAATTTAAACTATAATACTCTCTTTTCTATTTAGTCCGTTGGGTAATGATGATGTGAAGGCATCTCAATAGAGAGAAACCATCCTAAATGTTTCCACAAATCTTAAGACCGTGATTGATAAGTGTTACATTTGAAGCAAGAGAGTAGCCTCTTATCATGTTCCTGGTATCGGATTGATTCTGTTAATGTGCCCTTAGTTGGGTTTGGTTGGATTCAAGATACATCTACCTGATAAAGAAGCGTTTCCTCTTATACCATACCTATACCTTTCTTCTCTCGATGCATTTGTGGAGAAGATCAGTCATCTCCAGTGATATAAATATTTTCAGAACCTTTTTTCAAGTCGATTCAAATATTAGACTGTACACCTCTGCATGACTATTGAAAAGAACGACTCATCTACTCATGTATGTTCCAGAGAATGATTTTAATCCTCTACATCTTTGTGTTAGTTAACAGAAAAATGTGATCCCCTACGAGGTTATTTAAAAGAATACCCATCCATTTATTCAAATGTAATGTAGCCTTTATTTGTTTGTTTACTAATTGTGTGGGAAAAGGGGCTTCAAGAATAATGAAAAAAAAAGAGATTAATTAATAAAACTCTTTTTTCTATCTAGTTAGTTGGGTTTTGTGGAAGATAGTGGGAAAATATTCACCTTCATGAAGGTTGAGGTGGTGGTATAGAGTGAGAAAATAGTCATTGGTTGTGGCAGGTGGAGGGAGTAAACAAATATGCAGCATGTAGATTGGTGTAAAGAGAGAGTGAGAGATTATTGTCAAAGTTGTGGGAAGAAAATAAGGACATCTCTCACTACTGAATAAATATTTTCCACCTGTAACCTCTATGCTCAGCAAGTGTCACCTTCACTCTCTATGCAGGTCATAAACAAAAAATAATGAAAAACTTTAATGACCTAATTTGTCATATATTTTTACTCGAAAAAATATAATAACATATTTGATGAACTAGTTCCACACATTAAGTAATGTAAATTATAAACTAACTCTCAAAAACTAATATAAATTAAAAATAAAAACACATAAAACAAATCTCAAAACACCTAAGTATACAATAAATTTTGTATCTTGAACAAAAGAACATATAATAAATATTTTAATGCATAAATAGACATTTATTTATGATTATAAAAATTAAAAAATAAAACATTTTGCTTACTTATTGCACAAAAATTGTATTAACTAATATACACATGCTGAAAACAATTAAACTTGAATCATTTTGCTTAATCCCAAAAAAACTTTCTATTAACTAAGTTACCTATGATGAAGAAACATAATCATATATTGCTTACTCCCCACAAAACTTCTGTAACTAACATACATATGCTGAAGAAATATAATCTTATACTCATTCATAGACTTGTGTTCATGAAAACAGAATCTGAGATGGATAGTGATTTATAGACTATGTTCAACAAAATAAAATCTCATCAACCTTAATCCCAATCTCAAAATATAGCTTACTTTCAGTCTATGGCTATCCATGCTAACTAGCTTTCACATGATGGATTTAAGGATGAAATATTCAATGTTAAAAGAAATTCCACTGATGTTGTAACATTGATAGTAGCAGTCTGTAACAGCGGTTTGGAAACAACGACAAAATTAACAAAATCACACTATTGCAAATCACAAATGTCCTTAGACAATCCGATTTGCTCCTGGATAGTGGTATTGATGCAGTGTGCCAAGATTAAACGGATCGGCAACAACGTTAGGTATAGACATCATGCTTACCTCTTGATCGGTAGACATGTTGTTTATATGGTGCTGGCCTGCAGACAGAGAAGGCAATTTGAAGACTCCAGTGGGCTGGACCTCCACATGTTGCATGTTTAACCTCTAGTATAACCTCTCGTAAGGGATCTCAGAAGCTATGCCAACGAAAACAATGACGGGATCCGATGCTACCATGCTTCCTACGACTTTATCAGCAGTTATTAGACCTTTCCCATCTGCCAGAATGACTGTCATTCGTGTTGCTTCTTCGAGCTGAGTGGTGGGAATGGACATTCCTCATAGGGCCATAATTCCGAGCGGCCCTGCATAAGTCACCGTCCCCCCTCGAACTGCCGGTTGCAACAGAGTAACGTTTGTTACCGTCCCGCTCCCGCTGAGAATGAAGATTCCTAGTCGGGTTCTATAGGAAAACGTCACCAATGCCATCCTGACATCGACCCCACTAGGGATCTCAAATATGTGACCTTTCAGGGTCTCTGGGGTTTCAGGGATTCCAGATGGAGGAGGAGCACTGGACTTGTTCCTGGAGTCCTTGGGTCTCCTGCGGGGCCTTGTGTTCACCATTGTACTACCTTCTCCTCGACGCTCCTCATCGACCTTGGCGACATTGCTGTCACTCTCATCTCTCAAACTTCGTTTCTTGGATGCGTTGTTCATCTGGCAAGCGATTTTCAGGTGTTCAGATTGAAGAGAAAGACCCAAAATGGGGTCTAAAAGTTCCGCTGGGTTGACTGCCCCGGCAATCATTCTATCAACAACCTGCGAAAGCCTGTCTGATAGGGATGGCGTCTTGGTTTTTTCGCTTAAGCGATGTAATTCACAACGTCCTTATGATTACTCTGCCAAAATAGCAGTTCTTCTCTTTAGGTCCAATTCATTTACATGTTCATACAATGCATCACTATTTACTTCAGGTGTTGGTATTTTGGTATTTTTCGTTATGCTTTTAGATGGTCAACAATATTGCTTGCCTTCTTCAGATGTTGCGGTGGTTATTAATTGCTGTGAGTGGCATTGGGAAACGAACTCCGACGTTGTTAGATGAGTAGAATAAAAGAATGGAATAACTTATCCACTCAACTCTTTGTATCAATTAGCAGAGCACTTTTTTGCTTAAATGGAACCTTGATGGTTCTATTGGTGCAAATGGTCAAGTCATAGGTTATTCCGAAAAGAACACCTTGGGATTTTTTGTTATGCTTTTAGATGGTCAACAATATTGTTTTCCTTCTTTGTTGCAGTCTTTCATTGGTAGTGGTGGTTATTCATTAATGTCTGTGGCATTGGGAAAGGAACTCCAACGTTGTTAGACCAGTAGAAAAAAATAAAAATAAAACGCTTGGCTTTTACGGGCATTTTTGGATCAAAACTAGTCAAATTATTGAAGCTATTTTGTAATTTTAACAATTTTATTTGACTGTTTGATACCAAATCTTTGGTTTTAAAACAACTCATATCGTTAAAATTACCATCTAAACACTATAAATGAAGATTTAAACTAATTAAGATTACCATCTAAACACTATAAAGTAAGATTAAGATTTAAATCTTGAAGATTGAGGGCGTTTTGGTTGAGGCTTATACTACTCAGTCGTTAAAAGTAATAATCAATTACAGACACTTTTTGGAAGCTAGATCGTTTATCCCAATTACACATACTTTTTGGAAGGTAAATCGCTTATCTCAATTTTGCATTTTTAAAAACTTAGCTAAGCAAATTTACTAAAACGATAGTGATTCAACAACTAGATTAAAAGTCTAAAAAGCACCACCTTTTAAGTGATCCACAAACAAGCTCTTTCGAATTCAAATATAATTGTTTATATACATTTTTTAATTATTTATGTTTATTTTTCATTTTATTTATTTATATTTTAAGAAATTTCTTACTTTATTCCCATGTTAAAGAGTTTTATTTTCATTTGAAAAAAACTTAATTAAGATGATAACAAGTTTACTGTTTATACCACCTATTTTATTGAATTGTGTCTATTTCTCACATTATTTTCAACTTTGTGGTTCATGTAGTTTGACAAAACAAAACTCGAATTAGCATCTACATTTTAGCTAATGCTAATGTTTGCTAAGATTTGTTGTCAATAATGTCCATCATTAATGATTGAGGCATTAAAAGGTAGTGAGGTGAAATGTTTATTTTGTCATTCTTATTCTTATATCCTAATGGGAGAATGAGAATGTTAGTTTCTTAGATTATTAATAGTTTTCAAGTTAGGGAGTTTTAGTTCCGTTATTGATTAGTAATTTTATTCTCAAAATCCATCTTAAATTCAATATATATAAAGAATATAGTGAAATAATTTAATGATTGCTTCAAATTAGAATCAAAATACAAAATAAAATATAAAAAGAAACCAAAACCATTATGCTCTAATATAACATTTTTTAATGAATTTTGTCAATTTTTCACTTTATTTTCATTTTTATTATGAACATGGTGATTTCTATTATTATTAATTTTATTATATCATTGTAATTTAGAAATAACAAAGGTAAAATTTTATTTTAACTTTCCCTATACAAAATAGCAAAAAAGAATTTATTTGTTTAATTATGATTAACCAACAAAAAAAATAACTTTGAATTAGAAAAAAAACATCTCTAATTAACTATATATATATAACCATTATGAATCGTCCAAAAGCATTTTATACTAAAAATGCTTCTAAACATGTTGTACTAAAAATCCATTTTCTAACAGCAAAACATTGCATCTTATACTAAAAATGCTTCCAAGCATCCTATACTAAAAATGCATTTTCTAACACCAAACCATTAACAATAGCTTAATTGACTTTATACAGTGTGATGCCCGAATGTCATAATGTGTATTGGTTAAGATTTGTTATCCCTAGCATGACCATTATTGCATGAGGGGTATAAAGAATTTCATTTTGAAAAAATGTCTTAAAAAAAGGTTGTTTGTTTAAGAAGTCCAAGTCTCCATCTAAATAAAACATAAAAGAAATATCAGAAAAACAACAAGACATAAGTTATATTACATTTTTTTTAGTGAATTGTTCCTTGGACTCCCTCCATTATGACATTGTAGTTTGGAAGAAATACAAGCCACCTACGTTTGGGATAATGTAAACATCTCCGGTTTTGATGCAGTAATGTCTAGAATAAAAATGTTAGTTAAGAAATGCATGCCACCTATCTTTTGGACTAGGGAAGGTGACAATGTCAAAGGTTAGCTTCTGCTCATGTGATTCCCTAATGTACATAATGTACGCTCAAATTAAGACATGCATGCCACTTACTTTTGGAGCAATGCTAGGTTAAAAACAATCAAAGCTGAGCTTTTCTCCATCTAATGCCTTAATGTTCACCATACACATTGAGTTGTCAATAACTTGGACAATTAATAAATTAAGTATTAGGTTAATAACTTGGACCATTAATAAATTAAGTATTAGGTCTCTTTATCCCATGCCTTATACATGTGTTTAATGCCACGATACAGTTAAGATTAGTTGTCAATAACGTGGACTATTAATGAATGAGGAATTAGGCCTCTTTATCCGATGCCTTATACATCTGTTTAATGCCACAATACAGTAGATTAGTTGTCAATAACGTGGACTAATGATGAATGAGGTATTAGCTAGTTTCAAGGTTTTATGAATGCAAAATTCATGACAAAGGCATTGTATTCAAACTTGATGTGAAATGTAAGAGTATGTAAAATTCATGATAAATGCATAGTATTCGTTATTCAAACTTGCTTTTGGAATTGTAAAATAATTATAAATGCACAGTATTGTTATTCAAACTTTTTTTGGAATTGTAAAATAATGTACTTAAATATTTAATTCTGTATAATTTTTGCTTGTAAATTATATAGTTGTAAAATTGTTTGTATTTAAATTCTGTGCTATTCTTGTTTATAGATTGTATAGTTGTGAAATTGTTTGTTTTTATTTAAATGAAAGATTATGATTATGATAGAACAAAATAATATTTTGAGGTTTTTTTATGAGGAGAATGGATAGATTCAAATTTTAAAAGCAGACCTATCAATATTTATTGATTTACTCTTCACCTTCCCATCCATCATTTCATCCTAACCTAGTGGATTAACTATTTTGAAGATCTAAATTAATAAACATAATTCTTTAAAAGATATTGCCATTTGTCCATTTTATTTTCCATAAATTTGTTAGATTAATGAAGCTTTGAATAATCTTTAAATCACAAACAGAATCATACAAACGAACAAGTTTGAAGGAACAAAAAAGAGGCCATGGAGATTTTTATACCCTTGTTTGAGATAAGTCTTGAACCAATCAATATTATCATTGCTTAGCTAGATATAGAGGTACATGCACATAGTTCCCCTTTGTGTCACTACATCTAATCTATGTTGGGTTCCATAGTGTGATTTTTCAACATAATGTTTAGACATTTAGCTGTTGGAGATTAGGAAGGAATCGTAAACCCTATAAAAAAATGCAATAAATATAGTAAAAAGGTTAGATTAAAACTTATTTTAAGATTAAAATCATTAAACTATAGGCTAAATTGACGATAAATATTATAAATAAATGCAGTCTTGACTTCAGCTATAAATTAAAGGGAAGAAAAATATACTAAAAAAAACAGCCTTGACTTCAGCTATACATGACTTTATGTAAATGATTACTAATATTCAGTTGTGTACAGTGTATCCTTGAACTATGGATAAAATCATGATAAAAAATATTATAAATAAAAGCTTAGTTTACTCCAGTATGCACACCACTTATCTCTATTATTCCCGAGAGCTATTTTAAAGAGTTGTAGATATGAGGTGTATAGTTTAGGGCCCTGAACTATGTATATACCTGTAGTAGTGTGCACTTATCTCTATTATTCCCGGGAGCTGTTTTAAAGAGTTGTAGGTATGAGGTGTATAGTTGAGGACCCTAGCCTATGTATATACCTGTAGTAGCAGGAGAGACTGATAGATTTATAAAAGATTTACGTGTTGAGATTAAAGGGATCATTATTATAATAAAACGGTTATACCCCTCCTAGATAGTTAGGAAGCTTCGCATGGACAGAGGAAGAAAACGCTTGAAAAAGCAGTAGAGGAGGTAAGATGGGGGGCGCTGGAAAAGGAAGATGCCACAAGGGTATGGAAGAATGAGGGGATCGCTGGTTTTCTTGAACGAGGGAGATCGTTTTCGTGAAGGGAACAAGGCGCACCTTGATGGAGACGTTCTGTTCTTGGTTCTGTGGTGAGGAGGAGACCACCCAAGAATGCATTCAGTACCGGCTGTAGAGCTAAGCATTTGTACATAAGGAGATCTGTGGAACTATGTGCATTCGTATTTAAGTAGAGCTATGGAACTATGTCTGCATTCTGTTTTTGTCTTATGTCTTTGGTCTGTTCATCTTACTTCAAAGAGAAGGGGCGGTCTCTTACGCATAACCGGATCCGATGATTCTTGTATAAACTAACAGCTCTGTTATTAAGAAGAAGAAAAATTCGACCTTAGATTGGAGACCATAGTTATAATGCTTATTTCCAATTGATATTCAGTAATTTAAACTGTAATACTCTCTTTTCTATCTAGTCCATTGGGTAATGATGATGTGAAGGAATCTCAATAGAGAGAAACCATTCTAAATGTTTCCACAAATCTTAAGACCGTGATTGATAAGTGTTACATTTGAAGCAAGAGAGTAGCCTCTTATCATGCTCCTGGTATCGGATTGATTCTGTTAATGTGCCCTTAGTTGGGTTTGGTTGGATTCAAGATACATCTACTTCATGAAGAAGCGTTTCCTCTTATACCATACCTATACCTTTCTTCTCTCGATGCATTTGTGGAGAAGATAGGAATGAACTTGAATCTGGAAGATTTAAATATATTCTTTATCACTTTTAAATGAGCTTGGAGGATAGCCACAAGTTATGTGTAGAATTAAAAATTCATGTCTCTTTTTGTTATGTCCTTATGTGATTGTTTATTTTAAAAACTTTATTTGTAGAATTAAAAGTTCATGTCTCCTTTTGTGATTGTTTACTTTAGAAACTTTATTTTTTTTCTATTAATCAAGAGCCAATAACTCTCAGCCAATAACTCTCACATGTTAAAAGATTAGTATTTTTAAAGTTGTAGTCTTTTATGATATTCACTAGGATAGTTAAACTCAAGAGATTAAGAATTATTTTAGAAGTAAGATAATTTGTAAAGTGTTCTCTCTGAAAGAGACAAGTGTACTATGGAATTGTAACCCCTTTTATTGGATAAGATAATAAAAAGATTAACCAAATGTGGTGGAAATAGCTCCATGGACAGGTGTGGAAATTGAAATCAATTACACTCACAAAATTGTTAATCAAACATGCAAAATTCACACAAAAGGAGATTGAAATTGGAGCATAAAGTAATCCTTTATTGAATAAGTGTAAATTAGCCAACCATATGAAGTAATAGGATACTCAAATATATAATTACATGAGAGATTCGAAATAACTTGGTTGCTATTCGAATTGGTAATAAATCACGCTTACTAAAACAAGTCAAATCCCCCATAAGTGCAAAAAAGACTTTCCAAATCCATGAAGATCCTCACGAATTAGCTAAAGCAAGTGGGAAAGCTAATGTGTGGTGGAAAGAAAACTCATTCATGGTTTTGTATGGACAAAGGAAAGGAGGATGATGTGGTCAAAAAATAAGGCAAGTTCCCTTATACTAGTGTTGAAGCCTGGAAAATCGCAGGTAACAACAATTAGGGATTCTCCCCAATAAACGTTCCCAACTAGCCCATTACTGTTTGGTATGGGGAGTCCATTCGTTTTACATTTCAGCTACCGCAGGTCAAGTAACAAATTAAAATGCTTTACCGGTTATCGCGCGGTCCACCGTGTATATTTTTAGTTTTTTGTGTTTAAGTTATGATGTGCAAGTGCCTATCTAAAAATGCAAATTGATAGAGTTAACGAGGAGTGTCAAAATGTGATGCACAGGTTCTTACCTCTCATATTAACTCTCTTGCATCTAAATCACAAACAACAAGAAACTAACTATAAATAACTAACCTATCCCTAGGGAGCAGAATTATCAGCTAACAATGAGTAATGTATTTCTACGCATGTATTACGAAAAATTACAGATAGTTGTTATTTATTTAAGAGCACATGAAGATTAATAGAAATATGAATAACAAGATAGCTTATTGTTGATTGCGACCTTCATTACTCACACTCGAAATTCCACAGAATAAACTAGAAGACATTCATAACATGTTCAGAAATTCATTGAGTTAGAACGATCTCATAGTTAATGGACATAAGCTGAAAACCAAATAGTTCACATTCAAATGATCCATAGAAAAGCATTTGAAACATTCCACCAAAGTTTCTCCAGCAGAAACTTGTAATTCTTTATTGTAAAAGGAAGTAGTTCATCTTACAATATACTCTCAAAAATGGCCTAAGAAAGAAGTCCCTTCTACATCTAAACTCTCCTTTATTTATACAAAAAAGAAAACCCTTTGGGCTTCCCCTTAATGACTTTTGGGCTTCCCCAACCTTTGAGTTCCAAAATTTTGTCTTGTAGTATGTGCCCATAATTTATATGATATATTACATTTTAAAACAAAAATATTTTAAAATACTTTATGAAGAGGGGGCCGCTTGGTCGTTGATGAACTTTTTCCATGCCTGAGCCTCCACTGCTATACCTTAAAATCGTGCGGGTTCAAGAAAACAAATATTTATCTCATATTTGGCTGCCTAGTTCCTTACCCCTTCTATTCTTGTACGACTGAGGTGCAGCTAATAGTCTAACAGATAAATACTGCATGTGCCACTGCATTCTTTAAAATATTTTTATCTCGATCCTTTACTTGTTGGATCTCTTGCTCCTCTTCCTGGTATCTATTATGTAGATGCTCTATAAACAATTTATGCTCTTGTATTGCGTCCGATATTCTCTCTGCTGAAGACTTACATCTATTGTATGTAGCAAGCACGCTCCTGCAGTATTCGGCACATGCTCCCCTCATATTTTTTTTAGTTTTCTTGAATTCTTCTGCAACATTGATTGCAAACTCCAATAAATCATATTCCTGCTTTAAACTCTACTGGTATTTAATGGGTAGCTCCGCAGGAGATTCCTCATTTGTTTCTATCCACACTATTCTTCCCGTCAGAATCTCAAGAATATCTTGAGATCTGTCCAAAATTTCTTCTAATCTGCTATCTTTTTGTAGAATATTACATATTTCTTGCTCAATACCCATTTGCAAATGGTGGATCTTCCTTCTCTGTCTTCAGTGTTTCTTTTAATTGTGGTGTGTTCTTTCTTGACTATTCAAGATCTGTCATCATCCTATCTGCATTATCTTCGATAGCTTGGGTTAGCACCACCCTAGCTCTTCCTGTCAATCTTGGATCTACATCTGTTCCATACACCAAATTCTTATCAGTTATCATCTTTCCAGATTGTCCTCCAGTTTCAACCTTTTTCTCGGTTCTTTTAACAATCCTCTTCTTCTCCTTGTCATAGAAAATAGTACTGAAGTGAGGTACCTCCTCCCCTTATTTAGGCATGAAAGGGATCATATTCATTCCAGAAATTGAAGCTTGCCCTATTGTGCTGCGATAAGATGCAGCAGGCTCATGGGAATCAGGATTAGATTGTTCATGTCTTTCATCTGTTTGATCCTGTCCCCCTTGTGTATCCATCTACTTAGTAGTGTGTTGGTATTTTTGAGATCCTGTTAATATTAGACCTTCACTTTCTTCTTGTCTTTTATTTATCTTTGCTTCTTCATTTCTCTTCCATATACATTCTAAAAATGAGATATACAAAGTATTAGTGCATGAAAAGAAACATGACAAGGAAAAAAGAAAATCATGCGGTTGTGTCTTAAAATCCTCTAAGTCCACTGTCTGTAACTAAAATCACAGCCCGAGTAGAACAGAATCTTCATTTAAATCTGGTCTGCCTTCGAAATAATCTAACTCCTTCAATAAAAGCATGAACGAAATTGTTGCTACTTCTAATCCTCAAAACGCTAGACCCTATAGTGTGGTTCCTCATCTTGGAAAACCCTAACTACACCAATACAATGAAAACCTCCGTTGTCCCACTAAAAAAGGGTAAACGCATACAACAGTTTATAACCCCCCCCCCCGGACGGCCATGAACAACCAAAGAATGGGTGGTGTAGATAACATAACGCTTGTGTGCACCAACCCCTTAATCTTTCAGACATGAGTAAAGCGTACATAACGTCTCAATCACGCGAGCTCAAAAGAAAACTGTGAATAGCTAGCTCCTCAACCCTAAAATAAAAATAATCATGCATACCGTGGAGATAAACATTTCAACCCATCCCACAATAAAACCTAACTGGGGAAAACCTAAGGAGGGAAAGCCATGGTTTCAATCAACCAATAAAAATCAAACAACAACGTCGTGGATTGCCTACCTAGAAAAACTCAGTGCAGTCGATGGGATGACCATAAAGTCTCCACAGCAGCACGCCAACAAGTGAAATCTGGACATCTTGGCATGTGAAACAGTTCAATCGACAAGGAGAGGAGCAATGCGAGTTTCAACACGGATAATAATGAAATAATGCTCCGCCTCTATATATAAACCCTTTGGTAAAAAGGTCAACGGGAAAACCCTATCGGCAGTTAACCTCTCTAAACGTTGGGAGGATAGTTCAAGTTATAGCCACAACGACGGAAAACAAACAAACTATGGGTCCTATGAGAATCTAAACCTGTCGGCGTCGAAAACTCTAAATCCTAAGGATTGGCGATTCAAACCTCAATGTTTCTGCAGTGTTGTAGATGCTGAGCGCTATCATCGCGATGATTATGTATCAGAGATCAGAAACCTTAAGTACTAAAGTATCGGCGATCGGAAAGACTCTCCTTTGAGCCTCTCATCAATTTCCTTGTGAAACGACGACAACGTAGAGCACAAGTCTTCCGATCCAAAATCATAAATCATTTCGATAGCGATAAAAACCAAGTCATTGATAGTTAAAACAAAAGGTTTGAGAAATAAAACAAAAGGAGATAAAATCCATGAATCGGTGAGAAACAGGACTAATCATTGGGACATTTAGTGTTTGCCTTCCGAAACATCAACGGCATAGAGGACTAATACCCTGGCTCATTTTTCAACCAACTCCTGAAAGAGCAGAAAAAACAGTCACCGAAAAATCAAATGTTAAGCTCCATAGTCTTCTATGTTTCCAATCTCAAAGATCAATTTAAGTAGAAAAACTGGACTTCGAGGACAAATTTAAAGAAATCATACAATGGTGGGCTAGATAAAATCAAAAGGAAGGTTCAAAATTTTCAAAAATTTGGAAAAAAAGTTGCAGCTACAACAATTGGCGACTACCTGTTGAACACGGATCTCTGTACAATTTCTTCTTTGAGCAATAGACTATTTTGATAATACCAACATGATGAATTCCTCAAGATATCTGCATTTCCCAAATGGCATTATATATGCACTTTAATAATTGATGATAGTCCAATTTAAGGAAAATGAGAACCAAGATTTCAAAGTCTAGATAACTTTTTTGAGGCGAGGAATATGAGTTTCATTTTACCTCTCTATTCGGGTAGCTTCGAGCTTAGATAACATAAGATTGTAACATATGGTAAACACAAATATTCGTGTGTTCCTCATTCCCATGCCATTTTTCACTTTTGTGCTTTTAAACTTTTGTCCTCTCTTGAGTCCTCGTGCATGCCTTCTTTCTAGAATGTTTTATTCAGGCTCCTCTATCCATAGTGTCCTTTTGTGTGAGAGATGTATTGATTTTTCAGCTCACGGATGGAGAAGAACTTTGGCAATCTTGTACTAATATGGTTCAGTACTTTGTTTTGATACATATTGCTTTCTTAAGATATTTTGACTCTTATTTTCCTTTTGGCTTTCAATTCCTGGCATGGGATCATTTAAATGTAATATGTTGTTTACCTTGCTTCCTCTCCATGGGTCTTTTGCTGTCACCCCCTAAGAAATTTTTTAAAGTGAGATGGATGGAGCCTTGAAATAGTATTCCAAACCTTTTGATCATGATTTATTTCACAAGGATTAAGTAGGACTTCAATGTGTTCATAACCATTTAGGAAAACTGCTAAACTAGAAGAATTTCTTTCAAATAAATTAATAGTACACAATCGTGTAATCAAGGATTTCAGTTAATCGAGACTTTTGATGAACTCCATGCAACAAAAAGTTGTGCTTCTTAATTACAATCAACCAAACCCTAACTAAAACAAAAAAAAAATAAACAAATAAAAAATAAAACAAACCAATCAATTTATTTATGTACAAGATAACCAAGAAACAAAAATCAAGAAAAAAAAGGTTTGAGAACTAAACCATTAACTAGTAAGTTTTCTTCCCACCCCTGTAACTCTTGCAAATTGTAAGTTGAGGGGCCAATCTTTGCTGCAATTTGAAAAGGCCCTACCCATAATTGTTGAAACTTAGTGTGCTTTCCCTTTTCATTGTGTGGATGATCCCACTTAAGAACCAGGTCTCCTACTTCAAATTCTTTGTTCCCAACTTTGTGCTTATCAAACCAATGTTTCACTACTTCCTGTTGATTCTTAAATATTTCTTTGGCTTTGGACCTAGAATCTTCCGAATTCAAAAGATTATAGATTCTGATCCCTAGGATTTCATTTTCTGTACCTCTAGATTCCTGAGCTATTATGGAAGATGGTAACATAATGTTGGGAGGAAAAATAACTTCTTATCTATAAACAAGACTGTATGGTGACACACCTAAGGAATTCTTGGGTGTGACTCTATCATCCCAAAGAGCATTAGGTAACATTAAATGTCAACTTCTCTGATTTTTTTATTACGGTGTTCTTTAGAATCCTAATCAAATTCTTATTTGTAGATTCTGCCGAACCAATTCCTTTTGGGGAATAGTTTGCATAATAATGCAACTTGATTCCTCTTTCATTAGCAAATGCACTTAATCTAATAGAAGAAATGTAAGTAGCATTATCAAAAACCAGGGAAATTGGAACCCCAAACCTGGTCATAATGTGATCTTGTAAGAAATCCATAACTGCATCTTTATTTACTTTGCGTAACGAAATAGCCTCAACACATCTGGTGAAGTAGTCAGTTACCGTGAAAATATGCTTGTGCTGGAAGGAAGAATTTGGGTTTATTTCTCCAATGATATCAATTCCCCATTGTTTAAATGGTTCTGTTATCATCACTGGTTTTAAATGCCCTACTACTTTGTCTTGTCTTCCACCACCTCTTTGACAAGCATCACACTTTTTGACATGAGCATGAGCATCCTTAAACAGTGTAGGCTAGTAATATATCGCTCTGAGAATCTTATCGGCTGTTGTATCTCTGGAAAAATGACCTACAGTGGGCCCATCATGCAATTCTGTTATGACCTTATTTGCATCTTCATGTTCTAAGCACCTGAAAAAACTCCATCATAATTCTTTATGAACAATACTCCATCAATTATCTGATATGAAGTTGATTTCAGACGTAATTCTCTTCGTTGTTTCGAATTCCAGTGTTCCTATAAATATCCTTCTTGAAGGTAATGAACTAGGTCCTAGTACTAGGAATCTAGAGCTGTGAATAGAGGACATACATCCACCATATGTAACTCAGCTTCATTATCCCAAATTTTTTCTTCTTTATCTTTACCTTCAGCCATTAGTTTACACAATCCTTTTCCTTTTACTATGGATGTTGGTTTGAACTCAAGATCATATTCTTGTAAGGAGGTTACCCAGTTACCTCTTCTTTCTCCTAATTATTTTTGTACAAAAAGAGATCTTACAGCTGGGTGTGGAACTATTTCCTTAGTGTGATTCTTAAGTATATATGGACTGAATTGTTTTACCGCTTTAAAAACTGCATAAGCTTTCTTATTAACAGCTAGATAATTCAATTGAGATCCTTGCAGACCAGTGCTCATAAATGATATGGGGCACTCATCTACCCCATCTTCCTTCTTGTGTAAGCACCGCTGCCAATGAATCATTGGATGGGAGAGTGTACAGAATACAATATTTTTCGAAATTCAGACTTTTGAGTGATGGTGCATGAGCAATAGATGTTTTTATCTTACTGAATGTGTTCTTTTCCACATTAGTCCATTTAATTTGTACACTTTGTTTAACCATCTACTGCAAAGGTTTAATAATTTAAACAAAATCTCGTACAAACCTTCGCACAAAATTTATTGTCCCCATGAATGATTGCATACCATTTTTGTTATGGGGTAAAGGGATATGTTATATTGCTTTAATCCTTTCTGTCTCTATGGAGATCCCTTTCTTAGAAACAACATGACCTAGTAGCTCTCCTTCTATGACCGCAAACATGCATTTCTTAGGATTCAGTGAAATACTATATTTCCGACAACGCTCGAAAATATGTTTAAGATGGAATGCATGTTCCTCTTTTTTTTTTAAATATTGTGACATCATCAAGATATACCAGAACACTACAACCAATCAAATTACGGAAATCTATATCCATGGCCCTCTATAAATTAGCTCCAACATTAATGAGTCCAAAGGGCATTCTCCTGTAAGCAAAAGTTCCCCACTTGGTTCTGAATGTGGTTTTAAGCTTAACCTTTTCAGCTACTAATACTTGATTATAGCCAAAGAATCCATCTAATAATGAAAACAATTCAGAACTTGAAACAATCTACAGTATTTGCTCCATGGGTGGGACTGGATAGTTATCTTTATCTAACGCACAATTGAGGTTTTTGAAATCTACATAGAGGCTGATCTCTCCTGAATTTTTCCTTACTCGCACCAAATTCGAAACCCATTTCGAATGTCTGACTTTGAATATTGTTTAAGCATCCAACAATTTTTTCACTTCACTTTGAATTAAAGGTTCCATCTTTGGATGCATCTTCCTCAAGAACTGTTGGTAAGGCTTGACTCTAGCTTTAATCGAGATGACATGTTGTATAATATTTGTGTCATAAGTTTTAAGCTCTTCCTATGTCCATGCAAACACATCTTTGTACTGTTTGAACGGACTAATGAGCTTACTTCTTTTGCCTGGAGAAGAA
The DNA here is from genome assembly GCA_001517045.1 of Pseudotsuga menziesii. NCBI lineage: Eukaryota > Viridiplantae > Streptophyta > Pinopsida > Pinales > Pinaceae > Pseudotsuga > Pseudotsuga menziesii. Next base: position 96,562 of record LPNX010159925.1, read on the forward strand.
CACTTTCCCAAATTTACATATCTGGGTTCAGCTTTAGTCCCCAAATTTATTATCTCAAATTGCAAGGATGAGCTATGAGTCTTGGCATTCGCTAGCTTTTTGAACTTGTTGTTTAAGTCAAACATTTGACCCAAGGTCCTCACTCCCTTATGAATAAAGTTCCCAAATTTTAATTCTGCTTGATGTTCTTCATCATCTATTATTGCTCCTTTAAAAGTTTCATCATTCATCAAGCATTCCAAAAATTTGTTGATCATCGTCAAAAACCCGTAGATTTGTGATCATATCTAGAACATAAGGCCTGAAAAGTAATTCAATAGAGCATCTATTATTAGAACATACTAGCCTTGTAGCTGAGGTAGCTAGTAAATCAAATGCTTCATTATTTAATCTAGGAATGGACACAATATTGAATGCATAAACAATTATAAGCAAATCCCAAACTTCATTTTGATAGGCTTTTAAATGTGGTTAAATATAGTGTATCTTATTTTGAATTTGCTTAACAACAATTTCAGAGTCTCCATATACTTTCATATTTTTCACTTTCAGTTATATTTAATTTTTAAGTCCCTGAACCAGTGCTTCATACTCGGTTGTATTATTTGTACATTCGAACTCTAATCTACAAGAAAGAAAATGTTTATTTTTTCTTAGATCAACTAGGACATAGCCAGCTCCCGATCCCTCCAATGTTTTAGATCCATCAAAATAAAGGGTCCAAAAAATATCTACTTCTACTGAACTTGAATTAAAAACTACATCTGAAACTAAATCTACTATTTTACAGTCAATTTTATCAGCCTCTGAAAATCGAAGGAGATTGGGTTGAGTGTCAGGTGTACTGATAGCTTCTTCAGCTTGGTAATTTCCTGGTTCCAATTCAATGAAGTAATTTCCCAACATAGATTTTACGGGCTCATTCTTTCCCTCTAACTAAGTAACATTGTATTTCATTTGAGGCTCTCTTAATACTTTTATCTGATTGGGACTTCCCTTATGAGGCAACCATAAATGTGACCAATCTGATGCGAAGTATCCATCTAGCCTTGCCAACCAGTCTTGACTCAAAACCAGTCCATAAGCATATGGTATGTCTGCTACTACAATGTCAATGTACTGGCATACCCTCTCATCTGTAGATAGGCGAATGAGAACATCTTCCATTTCCCCTATTACTTTCAGAGCTGTCCTTTCTAACTAAAGAACCTGCCAAGTAGATGGTTTAGGTTGTCCATTGATTTTCTTGTAGACTGAAAGTGGAATAACATTGATTGATGCTCCTGAGTCTACTAAATAGTTGTCCACATTATAGCTGAAAATCTCAAAAGTTAGGATAAATGCTGGAGTTTTATACTTAGACTTACCTCCCACACTTGCTTCACCAATTTCTTCTTCAGGTTGGTTGTCAGTGGGAAGCTTTTCTTCTGGTACCTCAAGTGCTTTTAACAATTTCTCTTTCTGCTGAGGTACATTACACATTTCAAACAATGAGATATTTTCCTTAGCTTTTTTAATGTCTTCCACAGTATCATACCCCATCTCAGGTTCTTTGAGATTCTTCTTGACACTATCAATCCTATCTTCAATAGGCTTAACAGGTATGTTAATTTTCTTCGGATAGTGACTTGAAATGGTAAATTCAGGTATTTTAACAGTTGTAGTGTTCTTTTGTATATTCTTCATATTTTCTTGAAGTTTCTTGATCTTAGGAAGTATTGACTTGTCTTCTTTTCACACAATCTGACTTCTTGTTATCACATTGGTTTCTGATGTTTGCTCTTGTTTCAGAGAATCTTCTTCTTCTTCTGTATCAAACATTGAGACACAGTCCCATAAAACCAAAGTATACTCCTCTTGTTTTTTTGTAGATTGATTATCTTTTTCTTCCTCTTTACCAGTTTCTGTTAGTTTGGAATCCAATAATTGATTCATTACCACTGTCATAGAATTTATCCATTGGGGGAAATTCTTCTCAGAATGAGGCTATTGATGAAAAGTACAAAAATAATCCATCCTTACATCAGTTAAATTCATTGCTGCAGGAATATGTGGAGGAGGCTTAGGTTGACTGTTGTATTCCCTTTTATTATAATAAGGATTAGATGATTTGTGAGCCTCTTTTTCCTTCAAAATCCCTTCAAAATCCTGTGACCGCTCATCCTTAGGCTTAGTCAGTAATAAATGTTTCTTTCTCCCGAAAGTATTTTCTTTCGACTACACAAGATAATTTTCTATGCTTTCCATCTCAGCCTCCACCTTCTCAACTTCTTCATAAGTTTCTGCTAATGTAGGTCTCACTGATCTCTTGGCCAACATGGCCAGATCAGGCCCAAGGGCTAAGTTATAGTATTCTACCAGAGCATTTTCAGATGGCTTATTTATTGCAGTAAAATTGTTTAAGTAAGCAACAAAAATTTGAGTGAAATCATGTACCTTTTCTTTTCTTTCTTTCTTTAGAGAAGATAACCCCTTTAGTAAGGCTGCATGAGTTTTCTGAACTGCATATTTAATTCTAAACATTCTCTCAAATGTGTTCCAATCCGTGATTGAATTTACAGGAAGTGCAAAATACTATGAGGCTGCTTTTCCTTTCAAAGTGTGGGGAAACAATCTACAAACTACATATTCATGCTTCCCAACTCATAATCCTTCTATATCCAAGTAAAAACTTTGTAAATGATCATCTACCAAAACTCCTTCACTTGGTTCAAACTTAGGTAACATATTGTCAAAATCTTGAGGCAAATCATGCAAGGGAAGTGTCAAATTTAAAGGCGACCTAGCTCTCCAAGCAGGCGGTGGAGGTGGTTGGTTTGCATTTACATTAGCCATGATTCTGAGTGGAGAATGAGGTTGTGATTGAACAGGGGTCTGAAAAGGTGAACAGTAAGGTGAATATGGATCCGCTTGATTCAAAGGTTGGTCAACTTCTTGTAAGGCTACTTCTACCAGTTCTTCAAGATCTTCTACCAACACTGAGTCTTCTAATTGAGGGCGATCTTTCTTCTGATACTCTCTTCTAGGTAAGACATAAATGATAGGTAATCCTCCAATATTTTTTGCATATGCCCTAGTGATTCTTCTTAAATCATCAACCGGTTCGTTATCGACGGGATAAAGATACCCTTTCTCTTTATATTCAGCACTGGATTTGTGAAACAAACCACTTTTAGAACTATCACCGGTAGAGTGATTTCGAGGAAGTGATCTTCCTCAACCAGCCATGCACTAGTGGCCCTCCTTCTAGCACCAAAAACTATTGAAGCGTGGAAAATTGCAGGTAACAACAGTTAGGGATTCTCCCACATAAATGTTCCCAACTAGCCCATTACTATTTGGTATGGGGAATCCGTCTGGTTTACGGTCCTCCTATTGTAGGTCAAGTAACAAATTAAAATGCTTTACCGATTATGGCACGGTCCACCGTGTATATTTTTAGTTTTTTGTGTTTAAGTTATGATGTGCAAGTGCCTATCTAAAAATGCAAATTGATAGAGTTAACGAGGAGTGTCACAATGTGATGCACAGTTTCTTACCTTTCGCCTTACCTCTCTTGCATCTAAATCACAAACAACAAGAAAATAACTATAAATAAGTAACCTATCCCTAGGGAGCAGAATTATCAGCTAACAATGAGTACTGTATTTCTGCACATGTATTAAGAAAAATTACAGATAGCTGTTATTTATTTCAGAACACATGAACATTAATAGAAATATGAACAACAAGATGGCTTATTGTTGATTGCGACCTTCATTACTCACAGTGGAAATTTCACAAAATAAACTAGAAGAAATTCATAACATGAACAAAAATTCATTGAGTTAGAACGATCTCACAGTCAATGGACATAAGCTAAAAATGAAATAGTTCACATTCAACTGATCCATAGCAAAGCATTGGAAACATTCCACCAAACTTTCTCCAACAGAAACTTGTAATTATTTATTGCAAAAGCTAGTAGTTCGTCATACAATATGCTATCAAAAATGGCCTCGGAAAGAAGTCCCTTCTACATCTAAAATCTCCTTTATTTATACAAAAAAGAAAAACCTTTGGGCTGCCCCTTAATGACTTTTGGGCTTCCCCAACCTTTGAGTTCCAAAATTTTGTCTTGTAGTATGTGCTCATAATTTACACAATATATTACATTTTAAAACAAAAATCTTTTAAAATACTTTATGAAGAGGGGCCCGCTTGGTCATTGATGAAGTTTTTCCATGCCTTGGCCTCTGGTGCTATACCTTAAAATCCCGAGGGTTCAAGAAAACAAATATTTGTCTCATATTTGGCTACCTGGTTCCTCACCCCTTCTATTCTTGCAGGACTGAGGCGCAGCTAATATTCTAACAGATAAATACTCACAACTGCATGTGCCATTGCATTCTTTAAAATATGTTCATCTAGATCCTTTACTTGTTGGATCTCTTGCTTGTCTTCGTGGTATCTATTCTGTAGATGCTCTATAAACAATTTATGCTCTGGTATTGCGTCCAATCTTCTCTCTGCTGAAAACTGACATCTATTGTATGTAGCAAGTACCCTCCTACAGTATTCGGCACATGCTCCCCTCGTCTTTTTTACAGTTTTCTTGAATTCTTCTGCAACATTGATTACAAACTCCAATAAATCATATTCCTGCTTTAAACTCTACTGGTCTTTAACTGGTAGCTCAGCAGGAGATTCCTCATTTGTTTCTATCCACACTATTCTTCCCATCAGAATCTCCAGAATCTCTTGAGATCTGTCCAAAAAACAAGACGTAGTGTCCAAAATTTCTTCTAATCTGCTATCTATTTGTAGAATCTTACATCTTTCTTCCTCAATACCCATTTGCAAATGGTGGATCTTCCTTCTCTTTCTTCAGTGTTTCTTTTAATTGTGATATGCTATTTCTTGACTATTCAAGATCCGTCATCAGCCTATCTGCATTATCTTCAGTAGCTTGGGTTAGCGCCACCCCATCCCTTGTTTTCAATCTTGGATCTGCATCTGTTCCATACACCAAATTCTTATCAGTTATCATCTTTCCAGATTGTCCTCCAGTTTCAACCTTTTTCTTGGTTCTTTTAACAATCCTCTTCTTCTCCTTATCATAGAAAATAGTACTGAAGTCGGGTACTTCCTCCCCTTCTTTAGGCATGAAATGGATCAGATTTATTCTAGAAAACGAAGCTTGCCCTATTGTACTACGATAAGATGCAGCAGGCTCCTCAGGATCAGGATGAGATTGTTTGTGTCTTTCATCTGTTTGATCATGTCCCCCCTGTGTATCCATCTACTCAGTAGTGTGTTGGTATTTTTGAGATCCTCTTAGTATTAGAACTTCAGTTTCTTCTTGTCTTTTCTTTATCTCCGCTTCTTCATTTCTCTTCCATATACATCCTAAAAATGAAATATACACAATATTAATGCATGAAAAGAAACATGACAGGGAAAAAATAAAATCCTGTGGTTGTGTCTTAAAATCCTCTAAGTCCACTGTCTGTAACTAAAATCACAGCCTCGTTAGAACAGACTCTTCATTTAAATTCGGGCCGCCTTCAAAATAATCTAACTCCTTCAATAAAAGCATGAACAACATTGTTGCTACTACTAATCCTCAAAACGATAGACCCTATACTGTGGTTTCTCATCTTGGAAAACCCTAACTAGACCAATACAATGAAAACCTCTGTCGTCGCACAAAAAAAGGGTAAACGCATACAATAGTTTAAAGCCCCCCCTAGATGGCCATGAACAACCAAAGAATGGGTGGTGCAGATAGCATATTGCTTGTGTGCACCAACCCCTTAATCTTTCAGACAGGAGTAAAGCGTACATAACAGCTCAAGCGGGCTCAAAAGAAAACTGTGAATAGCTAGCTCCTTAACCGTAAAATAAAAATACTCGTGCATACCACGGAGATAAACATTTCAACCCATCCCATGGAAAAACCTAACCGGGGAAAACCTAAGCAGGGAAAACCATGGTTTCAATCAACCAATAAAAATAAAAAAACAACGTCGTGGATTGCCTACCTGGAAAAACACAGTGCAGTCGATGGAATGAACCAAAAGTCTCCACAGTAGCACACCAACGAGTGAAATTTGGACATCTCAGCACGTGAAATAGTTCAATCGACAAAGACTAGAGCAATGCGAGTTTCAACACAGATAATAATGAAATAATGCTCTTCCTCTTTATATAAACCCTTTGGTAAAAAAGTTAGCGGGAAAACCCTATCAGCAGTTAACTTCTCTAAACATTGGGAGGATAGTTCAAGTTACAGCCGCAACGGCAAATAAAAACAAACTAGGGGTCATGTGAGAATCTAAACCTATTGGCATCGAAAACTCTAAATGCTAAGAATCGGCGATTCAAATTTCAATGTTTCTACAGTGTTGGCGATGCTGAGCACTATGATCGTGACGGTTATGTATTGGAGATTGGAAATGTTAACCACTAAAGTATCGACAATCGAAAAGACTATCCTTTGAGCCTCTCATCAATTTCCTTCTGAAATGACGACAGCGTAGAGGACAAGTCTTCCGATCCAAAATTGTAAATCGTTCCGATAGCTATAAAAACCAAGTCATCGATAGTTAAAACAAAAATTTTGAGAAATAAAACAAAAGGAGATAAAAACCACGAATCAGTGAGAAACAGGACTAATGATTGGGATGTTCAGTGTTTGCCTTCCGAAACGTTGACGGCATAGAGGACTAATACCCTGGTTCATTTTTCAACTGACTCTCGAAACATTAGAAACAACATTCACCGAAAAATCAAACGTTAAGCTCCACAGTCTTCTATGTTCCCAATATCAAAGATCAATTTAAGTAGAAAAACTGGGCTTCCACGATAGATTTAAAGAAATCAAACAAACCTAGGCTAGATAAAATCAAAAGGAAGGCTCAAAATTTTCAAAAAATTGGAAAAAAAGGTTGCAACTGCAACAATTGGCGACTACCTGGTGAACACGGATCTCTATACAATTTTTTCTTTGAGCAACACATTGTTTTGATAATACCAACATGCTAAATTCCTCAATATATTTGCATTTTCCAAATGGCGTTATATATGCACTTTAATCATTGTTGGTAGTCCAATTTAAGGAAAATGAGAACCAAGATTTCAAAGTCTAGATATCTCTTTTGAGGTTAGGAATATGAGTTTCATTTTACCTCTCTCTTCGGGTAGCTTCTAGCTTAGATAGCACAAGATTGTAACATATGGTAAATAGAAATATTCGTGTGTTCTTCATTCCCATGCCATTTTGCACTTTTGTGCTTTTGGACTTTTGTCCTTTCTTGAGTCCTCCTGCATGCCTTCTTTCTAGAATTTTTTATTCAAGCTGCTCTCTCCATAGTGTCCTTTTGTGTGAGAGATGTATTGATTTTTCAGCTCACGGACAGAGAAGAACTTTTGCAATCTTGTACTAATATGGTTTACTACTTTTTTTTTATACATATTGCTTTCTTAGGAGTTTTTGACTTGTATTTTCCGTTTGGCTTTCAATTCCTAGCATGGGATCATTTCAATGTAATATATTGTTTGCCTTGCTTCCTCTCCATGGGTCTTTTGTTGTCACCCCCTAAGACATTTTTTAATGTGAGATGGATGGAGCCTTGAAATAGTATTCCAAACCTTTTGATTCTGAGTTATTTCACAAGGATTAAGTAGGACTTCAATGTGTTCATAACCATTTAGGAAAATTGCTAAACTAGAAGTTCTTCCAAATAAATTAATAGTACACAGTCTTGTAATCAAGGATTTCAGTTAATCCACACTTTTGATGAACTCCATGTTGATTTTTGTACCTAGGCAGATGTTCCCTAGGTGACTTTAATTTTGCCTAAAGTCACTTTAAGAGGGAAAAATGTGACCCTCACATTAAAGTCAC
>LPNX010159925.1:106848-220283 GCA_001517045.1 Pseudotsuga menziesii
ATTGAGGAGCAAGAAGTCTGAGCTTGTATTGAGAGTCTTCCAAGGGTTCAAAGCCCTTGTGGAGAAACAGACAGGTAGACAGATCCGGACATTGAGGTCGGACAATGGGGGTGAGTATACCTCCAAGGAGTTCGGCGCATTCTGTACACAGGAGGGGATTCAGAGACAGCTGACGGTTCCCTATACTCCTGAGCAGAATGGAGTAGCGGAAAGGAAGAATAGGTCTATTGTGGCAGCATCCAGGGCTATGCTCCATGATCAGGGATTGCCGTTCTTTATTTGGGCTGAGGCATGTAGTACTGCAGTATATCTGCAGAACAGGAGTCCTCACAGGGCTGTGGGGAGCAAGACTCCTGAGGAGATGTATTCGGGCAAGAATCCTGAGGTGAGTCATTTTTGTATATTTGGCTCTTTCACTTACTCTCACGTCCCTTCTGAGAAGAGGACGAAGTTTGATCCCACTGCAGAGAGAGGCATCTTTGTGGGATACGATGAGACTTCGAAGGCTTACAGGATTTACTCACCTTGTTCGCGGAAAGTTGTTGTCCACCGGGAAGTAAAGTTTGATGAAGAGAGAGCCTTCCGGAAGTCCAGAGAGTTAGAGCAGGGAGAGGCACCAGCTCCCACACCTCAGTTAGTGCAGGCTTCTTCGATACAGATTACAGGTCCGCAGGTTTCTGGAGGGACTGGATCACAGAGTGCAGGTACAGGGTCTACAGGTTCAGTGGTTCAGGTGATTGGCTCTTCAGGGACAGTGTATGGGACAGGTACAGGTGCAGGTACGGGTATAGGTGCAGGTACGGGTACAGGTACAGGATTGAGTCCTCAGGTGACATCATCAGCAGGTACAGGTTCTTCTGTGACTGGTCCTCGGGGTATTGGATCTTCTGGTACAGGGACTTCATCAGATGAGGAGGAGCAGCCTTCAAGGAAGAGGAAGCCCAAGTGGCTTCAGGAGACCTTGAAGGAAGCAGAGGCATTTGGTAGGCCTCAGGAGAGGATCAGGACGGTTGTGGAGCCTGAGAGGCTTGGTGTGGTTAGAGATGATATGGCTCTTGTTGCATGCCTTCGTGACTCAGAGCCAGCTACATTTGAGGAGGCCTCCCAGCATGTAGTTTGGAGAGATGCCATGATGGAAGAGTACCATTCCATCATGAAGAATGATGCATGGGAGATTGTACCTAGACCGCAGGGGAAGTCAGTTGTGACTTCCAGATGGCTTTACAAGGTAAAGCATGCTGCAGATGGCAGCGTTGAGAAGTACAAAGCTAGATTTGTGGCGAGGGGGTTCTCACAGGTCGAGGGAGTCGATTATGATGAGACATTTGCTCCAGTTGCACGATATTCTTCCATCAGAGCAGTGATTTCCATAGCAGCAGAGATTGGTTGGAGGATCCACCAGATGGATGTGAAGACCGCATTTCTCAATGGTCTTCTGCAGGAGGAAGTCTATCTAGAGCAGCCACAGGGATTCGAGATACATGGGAAGGATTCTCATGTATGCAGGTTGAAGAAGGCTTTGTACGGACTCAAACAAGCTCCTAGAGCTTGGTACTCCAGGATCGATGACTATCTACTATCTATGGGATTTCAGAAGAGTGAGGCTGATCCCAACCTCTACTTCATTGTGGTTGGGGGGGAGTCGCTTATTCTTCTGTTGTATGTTGATGATTTGTTCATCACCGATGCTGAGCGTCTCATTGCACACTGCAAGAGAGACTTGGCTTTGGAGTACGAGATGACTGATATAGGGCTGATGCACTATCATTTGGGGATGGAGGTATGGCAGGAGCCTGGGCATATTTTCCTTGGGCAGGGGAAGTATGCAGCTGATATTCTGAGCATATTTAGGATGGAGGATTGCAGGCCTATGTCTACACCGATGATTACCAACTGGAAGCAGCTTCATGCTTCCGAGGGCAAGTTGGTAGATCCTACACTATATCGTCAGCTGATTGGTTCATTGATGTATCTGGTCAACACCAGGCCAGATTTGTGCTTTGCGGTGAACACTCTTAGCCAATTCATGGTTGAGCCTAGGAGTGTGCACTGGACCGCTGCAAAGCACGTGTTGAGATACCTTGCTGGTACTGTGGACTATGGTCTGGATTACAGGGGTTCGAATGGTGTCGGATTGGTTGGATTTACTGATTCAGATTGGGCAGGTTGCGTGCGGGATCGGAAGAGCACTTCCGGTTGTTGTTTCAGTTTGGGCTCGGCAGCAGTGTCGTGGTTCAGCCGGAAACAGAGATTCGTTGCATTGAGTTCAGCTGAGGCAGAGTATATGGCAGCCAGTGAGGCTACTTGTGAAGCACTGTGGCTTCGCAAGCTGTTGGTAGACTTATTTGATCAGGAGCTTAGACCCACGGTGATCTACTGCGACAATCAGAGTTGCATTCAGCTCTCTGAGAATCCAGTATTCCATGACAGGTCGAAGCATATAGAGATCAAATACCACTTCATCCGAGATTATGTTCAGAGAGGAGCAGTTGAGCTTCAGTACATTTCCACGGATGAGCAGGTAGCTGATATCTTGACGAAGTCTTTGGGGAGGGGCAAGTTCGTCTTCTTCAGGGATAAGTTGGGAGTGGTACGGAACACCTTCCTCGGTAAGAGGGAGTGTTGATTTTTGTACCTAGGCAGATGTTCCCTAGGTGACTTTAATTTTGCCTAAAGTCACTTTAAGAGGGAAAAATGTGACCCTCACATTAAAGTCACTTAAATGTGACTTTATGAATCTATAGTCACTTTTTGATAAATTTAAGTGGGTGAGTGATTTTATTTATGGGAAATAAATAAAAGGGATTTTCACTCTCAATCAATCTCAGCCATTGATTTGATTCTTTCTCCACCATTGGATTAAGAAACTCACCTAGGGCAAACAAAAAGCATGAGGGAGGAAAAAGGACTTCACTTGTTCATTTTCAGGTTGAAGGAGAAGAGAGCTGAGAAGGGGGCACGATTTTCCAGGTGAAGGACAGCCATTAATGCACAGAAATCGAGGAAGTACGGCCTGCAATTCATGCTGAAGGTACGGCACAGAAATCGAGGTAGTACGGCCTGCATTTAATTGCTGAAGGTACGGCACAGAAATCGAGGAGTACGGTATGCATTTAATGAGAAGGTACGGTTGCATTTATTGCTGATAAAATCATGGTACGGCCTGTACGGTTGCATTTAATTCCCTGCACATTTTTCGAGGAGGTACGGCCCACCATTTAAGGGCATGAAAATCGAGGAAGGACAGCAGCATTTAATGCTGTACGAACAGCACGGTTTTCGAGGCTGATAGGACTGCTGTACGGTCACAGTACGGACTGTACGGACTGCTGCACGTTCCAGTTTGCTTCAGCATGTTTTTCGAGGAAGGGTACTGTTTTTGTACTGCTGGTTTATGCACAGAAATTGGGAAAAATGAACAGCTGAACATTTTTCCAGACTGCTGGTGGAGATAAGTTGTATTTGCATCATTCAATTTCTGCCTTGTAAATTTGCTGAAGAAATAATTAAATCTCTCCTCTCTGACTGGTTTTCCCCGTGGGGGTTTTTCCAGGGCTGATTAGCCAAAAATATCTGAGTAAATTTTTATGGTGTGCATGCATGTGTTTTCAGCCTGTTAGTGTTTTTCTGAGTGTTTAAATTGTTCAGGAAAATTTTTATAAGTAGCTTCAAGCCTATGCAAAACCGGCTGAAGTGAAACTCATAAAATTGTTCATTAAACCAGCAATCAGTTAAACTCAGTTTTTCAACACTCCATGCAACCAAAAGTTGTGCTTATTAATTACAATCAACCAAACCGTAACTAAAACAAACAAAAATAAACAAATAAAAAATAAAACAAACCAATCAATTTATTTATGTACAAGATAACCAAGAAACAAAAATCAAGAAAAAAAAGGTTTGAGAACTAAACCATTAACTGGTAAGTTCTCTTCCCACCCCTGTAAGTCTTGCAAATTGTAAGTTGAGGGGCCAAGCATTGCTGCAATTTGAAAAGGGCCTACCCATAACTATTGAAATTTAGTGTGCTTTCCCTTTTCATCGTGCAGATGATCCCACTTAAGAACTAGGTCTCCCACTTCAAATTCTTTGTTCCCAGCTTTATGCTTATCAAACCAACGTTTCACTAGTTCGTGTTGATGCTTAAATCTTTCTTTGGCTTTCGACCTAGAATCCTCCGGCTTAAAAATATTATAGATTATGATCCCTAGGATTTCGTTTTCGGTACCTCTAGATTCCTTATCTATTATGGAAGATGGTAACAGAATGTTGGGAGGAAAAATAACTTCTTTTCTGTAAACAAGACGGTATGGTGACACACCTAACGAATTATTGGGTGTGACTCTATCAACCCAAAGAGCATTAGGTAACGCTAAATGTCAACTTCTGTGATTTTCTATTACGGTTTTCTTTAGAATCCTAATCAAATTCTTATTTGTAGATTCTTCCAAACCATTTCCTTGTGGGTAATAGTTTGCAGAATAATGCAACTTGATTCCTCTTTCATTAGAAAATGCAGTTAATCTAATAGAATAAATATAAGTAGCATTATCAAAAACCAGGGAAATTGGAACCCCAAACCTAGTCATAATGTGATCTTGTAAGAAATCCATAACTACATCTTCATTTACTTTGCGTAACGGAATGGCCTCGTCCCATCTGGTGAAGTAGTCGGTTGTCGTCAAAATATGCTTGTGCTGGTAGGAATAATTTGGTTTTATTTCTCCAATGATATCAATTCCCCATTGTTCGAATGGTTATGTTATCATCACTAGTTTTAAAGGACCTACTGCTTTATCTTGTATTCCACCACCTCTTTGAAAATCATCACACTTTCTGAGATGAGCATGAGCATCCTTAAACAATGTAGGCCAGTAATATCTGGCTCTAAGAATATTATGGGTTGTTCTATCTCTGGAAAAATGACCTCCAGTGGGCCCATCATACAATTCTGTTATGACTTTCTTTGCATCTTTATGTTCTAAGCACCTGAGAAAAACTCCATCATAATTCTTTCTGAACAATACTCCATCAATTATCTGATATGAAGTTGATTTCAGAAGTAATGGTCTTTGTTCTTTGGAATTCTAGTGTTCCGAAAAATATCCTTCTTGAAGGTAATGAACTAGGTCCCAGTACCAAGAATCTAGAGCTGGGAATAGAGGACATACATCCACCATATGTAACTCAGCTTCATTATCCCAATTTTTTTCTTCATTATCTTTACCTTCAGCCATTAGTTTACACAATCCTTGTCCTTTTACTATGGATGTTGGTTTGAACTCAAGATCATATTCTTGTAAGGCAGTTACCTAGTTGCCTCTTCTTTCTCCTAATTCCTTTTGTACAAAAAGAGATCTTATAGCTAGGTGTGGAACTATTACCTTAGTGCGATTCTTAAGTATATATGGACTGAATTGTTTTACCGCTTTAAAAACTACATAAGCTTGTTTATTAACAGCTGGATAATTCAATTCATATCCCTGTAGACTAGTGCTCATAAATGATATGGGGTACTCATCTACCCCATCTTCCTTCTGTGTAAGCACCGCTGCCAATGAATCGTTATATGCAAAAGTGTACAGAATACAATCTTTTTCGAAATTCAGACTTTTGAGTAATGGTGCATGAGCAATAGATGTTTTTATCTTACTCAATGCATTATTTTCCATATCATTCCATTTAATTTGTACACTTTGTTTAACCATTTGCTGCAAAGGTTTGACAATTTGAGCAAAAACTGGTACAACCCTTCGCACAAAATTAATTGTCCCCATCAATGATTGCATACCCTTTTTGTTATGGGGTAAAGGGATATGTTCTATGGCTTTAATCCTTTCTGGGTCTATGGATATCCTTTCTTAGAAACAACATGACCCAGTAGCTCTCCTTCTATGACCGCAAACATGCATTTCTTAGGATTAAGTGAAATACCATATTTCTGACAATGCTCAAAAATATGTTTCAGATGGAATGCATGTTCCTCTCTTTTTTTTGAAAATATTGTGGTATCATCGAGATATACCACAACACTATAGCCAATCAGACTACGGAAATCTATATCCATGGCCCTCTAGAAATTAGCTCCAACATTAATGAATCCAAAGGGCATTCTCCTGTAAGGAAAAGTTCCCCACTTGGTTTTGAATGTGGTTTTAAGCTTAACCTTTTCAGCTACTAATACTTTATTATAGCCAGAGTATCCATCTAATATTGAAAACAATTCAGAGCCTGAAACCATCTACAATATTTGCTCCATGGGTGGGACTGGATAGTTATCTTTATCTAACGCACAATTGAGGTTTCTGAAATATACACAGAGCCTGATCTCTCCTCACTTTTTCCTTACTGGCACCAAAATCAAAATCCATTCCGAATGTCTGACTTTGAATATGATTTTAGCATCCAACAATTTTTTCACTTCACTTTGAATTAAAGGTTCCAACTTTGGATGCATCTTCCTCAACAACTGTTGGTAAGGATTGAATCCAGCTTTAATTGGGATGTCATGTTGTATAATATTTGTGTCATAAGTTTTAAGCTCTTCATATGTCTAGGAAAACACATCTTTCTACTGTTTGAACAAACTAATGAACTTACTTCTTTCACCTGGAGAAGAACACTTTCCCAAATTTACATATCTGGGTTCAGCTTCAGTCCCCAAATTTATTAGCTCAAATTGCAAGGATGAGCTATGAGTCTTGACATTCACTGGATTTTTGAACTTGTTGTTTATGTCAAACATTCGATCCAAGGTCCTGACTCCCTTAGGAATAAAGTTCCCAAATTTTAGTTCTGCCTGATGTTCTTCATCATCTATTATTTCTCCTTTAAAAGTCTCATCATTCATCAAGCATTCCAAAATTTGTTGATCATCGTCATGGGGGCTTCACTTGTTGGCCAATATCCTATCACATTAGTTCATATTGTGGGTTTTAGAATTATAAAAAATCGAACCAATATAATGCAGGTATTGGGGGGATGAGGGGTTTAAGGTGGGAGTGGGTAGGGTGGTTTATAAGGATTGAGGTATAAAAAGGAGTGGGGAGGAGGTTTTAAGTATTGGGAGGGGGTTTCAACAAAAATATTTTGGGTGAATATCTCTCAAAATTAAGGGTATTCTTGAATATCCCACGATCGCACGTGCTATGTGAGAGGTTCACTAAGTGAATTCCCCGTGATCATCATCAAAAACTCGTATATTTGTGATCATATCCGGAACGTATGTCCTGAAAATTAATTCAATAGAGCATCTATTATTAGAAGGTACTAGCCTTGCAGCTGAGGTAGCTAGTAAATTAGCTGCTGCATTCTTTAATCTAGGAATGTGCACAATATTGAATGCATGAAAATTTATAAGCAAATCCCAAACTTCATTTTGATAGGCTTTTAAATGTGGTGAAATACAGTGTATCTTATTTCGAATTTTCTTAACAACAATTTTAGAGTCTCCATATACTTTCATATTTTTCACTTTCAGTTGTATTGCCTTTTTAAGTCCTTGAACTAGTGGTTCATACTCAACTGTATTATTTGTACATTTGAATTCTAATCTACAAGAAAGAAAATTTTTATTTTTTCTTGGATCAATCAGGACACAGCTAGCTCCTGATCCTTCCAATGTTTTAGTTCCATCAAAATAAACGGTCCAAAAACTATCTACTTCTACTGAACTTGAATTAAAAACTACATCTGAAACTAAATCTATTATTTTACAGTCAATTTCATCAGCCCGTGAAAATCAAAGGAGATCAGGATGAGTGTCAGGTGTACTGCTGGATTCTTCAGCTTGGTAATTTCCTAGTTCCAATTCAATGAAGTAATTTCACAACACAGAGTTTACGGGCTCATTCTTTCCCTCTAACTGAGTAACATTGTATTTCATTTAAGGCTCTCTTAATACTTTTATCTGATTGGGACTTCCCTTATGAAGCAACGATAAATGTGACCAATCTGATGAGAAGTATCCATCTAGCCTTGCCGACTAGTCTCGACTCAAAACCAGTCCATAAGAATTTGGTATGTCTGCTACTACAATGTTGATGTACTGAAATACCCTCTCGTCTGCAGATAGGCGAATAAGAACATTTTCCATTTCCCCTATTACTTTCACAGTTGTCCTGTCTAACTGAAGAACCTGCCAAGTAGATGGTTTAGGTTGTCCATTCATTTTCTTGTAGACTGAAAGCGGCATAACATTGACTGATGCTCCTGAGTCTACCAAATAGTTGTGCACATTATAGTTGAAAATATCTAAAGTTAGGAGAAATGCTAGGGTTTTATACTTAGACTTACCTCCCACACTTGCTTTAACAATTTCTTCCTTAGTTTGGTTGTCAGTGGGAAGCTCTTCTTCTTGTACCTCAAGTGATTTTAACAAATTCTCTTCAATGTTGAGGTACATTACACATTTCAAACAATGAGATATTTTCCTTAGCTTTTTTAATGTCTTCCACAATATCATACCCCATCTCAGGTTCTTTGAGATTCTTCTTGACATTATCAATCCTATCTTCAACAGGCTTTACAGGTATGTTAATTTTCTTCGGATATTGACTTGAAATGGTAAATACAGGTATTTTAATAGTTGTATTGTTCTTTTGTATCTTTTTCATATTTTCTTGAACTTTCTTTATCTTAGGAAGTATTGACTTGTCTTATTTTCACAATCTCTTACTACTTGTCACATTGGTTTCTAATGTTTCCTCTTCTTTCAGAAAATCTTCTTCTTCTGTATCAAACATTGAGACACGGTCCCATAAAACCAAAGTATCTTCCTCTTGTTTTTCTGTATATTGATTATCTTTTCCTTCCTCTTTACAAGTTTTTGTCAGTTTGGAATCCAATAATTGATTCATTACCAGTGTCATAGAATTTATCTAATGGGGGAATTCTTCTCAGAATGAGGTTGTTGATGAAAAGTACAAAAATTATCCATGCCTACATCAGTTAAATTCATTGCTGGAGGACTGTGTGGAGGAGGCTTAGGTTCACTGCTGTCTTCCCTTTTATTATAATAAGACTTATATAATTTGTGAGCCTCTTTTTCCTTCTCTAAATATATCACTCTATTGGATAACTTTTGCATCATTTTCAACATCCCTTCAAAATCCTGTGACTGCTCATCCTTAGGCTTAGTTAGTAATAAAGGTTTCTTTCTTCCAAAAGTATTTTCTTTTGACTGCACACGATAATTTTCTATGGTTTCCATATCAACCTCCACCTTCTCACCTTCTTCATAAGTTTCTACTAATGTAGGTCTCACTAATCTCTTGGAAAACATGGCTAGATCAGGCCCAAGGGATGAGGTATAGTATTCTACCAGAGCATTTTTAGATGGCTTATTTACTGCAGTAAAATTGTTTAGGTAAGAAGCAAATCTTTGAGTGAAATCATGTACATTTTATTTTCTTTCTTTCTTTAGAGCACATAACCCCTTCATTAAGCCTGCATGAGTTTTCTGAACTGCATATTTACTTCTAAACATTCTCTCAAATGTGTTCCAATCCGTGATTGAATTTGCAGGAAGTGCAATATACCATGAGGTTTCTTTTCCTTTGAGAGAGTGGGGAAACAATATACACACTACATCTTCATGCTTCCGAGCTTGTAATCCTTCTATAGCCAAGTAAAAACTCTGTAAATGATCATCTACCAAAACTCCTTCACTTGGTTCAAACTTAGGTAACATCTTGTCAAAATATTGAGGCAAATCATGCAAGGGAAGTGTCAAATTTAAAGGCGACCTAGCTCTCCAAGTAGGTGGTGGAGGTGGTTGGTTTGCATTTACATTAGCCATGATTCTGAGTGGAGAATGAGGTTGTGATTGAATAGGGGTCCGAAAAGGTGAACAGTAAGGTGAATTTGGATCCGCTTGATTCAAAGGTTGGTCAACTTCTTGTAAGGTTGCTTCTACCAGTTCCTCAAGATCTTCTACCGACACCGAGTCTTCTAATTGAGGGCGATCTTTCTTCTGATACTCTCTTCTAGGTAAGGCAGAAATGATAGGTAATCCTCTAATATTTTTCGCAGATTCCCTAGTGATTCTTCTTAAATCATCAACCACTTCATTATCGACAGGATAAAGATACCCTTCTCTTTATCTTCAGGAGTGGATTTGTGAAACAAACTACTTTCAGAACTATCACCGGCGGAGTGATTTCGAGGAAGTGATCTTCCTCGGCCAGCCATGTACTAGTGACCCTCCTTCTAGCGCCAAAAAATGTTGAATCCTAGAAAATCCCAAGCAACAACAATTAGGGATTCTCCCCAATAAACGTTCCCAACTAGCTCGTTAGTGTTTGGTATGGGGAATCAGTTTGATTTACAATCCATCTACCATAGGTCAAGTAAAAAATTAAAATTCTTTACTGGTTATGGCCCGTTCCACCGTGTATATTTTTAGTTTTTTTGGTTTAAGTTATGATGTTCAAGTGCCCATCTAAAAATGCAAATTGATAAAGATAATGAGGAGTGTCACAGTGCAATGCGCAGGTTCTTACCTCTTGTCTTACCTCTCTCGCATCTAAATCACAAACGGAAAAAAACTAACTATAAATAACTAACCTATCCCTAGCGAGCAGAATTATTAGCTAACAATGAGTAATGTATTTCTGCACATGTATTAGGAAAAATTATAGATAGCTATTATTTATTTCAGAAGACATGAATATTAATAGAAATATGAACAACAAGATAGCTTATTGTTAATTGCGACCTTCATTACTCATAGTGGAAATTTCACAGAATAAACTAGAAGACATTCATAACATGAATAGAAATTCATTGAGTTAGAATGATCTCACAGTTAATGGACCTAAGATGAAAACGAAATAGTTTACATTCAACTGATCCATAGCAAAGCATTTGAAACATTCCACCAATATTTCTCCAGCAAAAACTTGTAATTATTTATTGTAAAAGGAAGTAGTTCTTCTTACAATATACTCTCCAAAATGGCCTGGGAATGCAGTCCCTTCTACATCTAAACTCTCCTTTATTTATACAAAAAAGCAAAACCTTTGGGCTGCCCCTTAATGACTTTTGGGCTTCCCCAACCTTTCAGTTCCAAAATCTTGTCTTGTAGCATGTGTTGATAATTTATATAATATATTACATTTTAAAACAAAAATCTTTTAAAATACTTTATGAAGAGGGGCCTGCTTGGTTGTTGATGAACGTTTTCCATGCTTGGGCCTCTACTGCTATACCTTCAAATATGAAGGGTTCAAGAAAACGAATATTTATCTCATATTTGGCTACCTGTTTCCTTACCCCTTCTATTCTTGCAGGACTGAGGTGTAGCTGATCTTCTAGAAAATAAATACTCACAGCTGCATGTGCCACTACATTCTTTAAAATATTTTCATCTAGATCCTTTACTTGTTGGATCTCTTGCTCATCTTCCTGGTATCTACTCTGTAAATACTCTATAAACAATTTATGCTCTATTATTGCATCCAATCTTCTCTCTTCTAAAAACTGGCATCTATTATATGTAGCAAGCACCCTCTTGTAGTATTCGACACATGCTCCCCTCATCTTCTTTACAGTTTTCTTGAATTCTTCTACAACAATGATTGCAAACTCCAATAAATCATATTCCTGCTTTAAACTCTGATGGTCTTTAAGTGGTAGCTCCGCAGGAGATTCCTCATTTGTTTCTATCCACATTATTCTTCCCATCAGAATATCCAGAATCTCTTGAGATCTATACAAAAAATAATACGTAGTGTCCAAAATTTCTTCTAATCTGCTATCTATTTGTAGAATCTTACATCTTTCTTCCTCAATACCCATTTGTAAATGGTGGATCTTCTTTCTCTTTCTTCATTGTTTCTTTTAATTGTGTTGCGTTCTTTCTTAACTGTTCAAGATTCGTCATCAGCCTATCTACATTATCTTCAGTAGCTTGGGTTAGCGCAACCCCAGCTCTTGCTGTCAATCTTGGATCTGCATTTATTCCATACACCAAATTCTTATCAGTTATCGTCTTTTCGGATTGTCCTCCAGTTCCAACCTTTTTCTTGGTTCTTTTAACAATCCTCTTCTTCTCGTTGTCATATAAAATAGTACTGAAGTCAATTACTTCCTCCCCTTCTTTAGGCATGAAAGGGATCATATTCATTCCAGAAAAGGAATCTTTCCCTATTGTGCTACCAAAAGATGCAGCAGGATCCTCGGGTTTAGGATTAGATTGTTCATGTCCTTGATCTATATGATCCTGTCCCCCCTATGTATCCATCTGCTCAGTATTCTGTTGGTCTTTTTGAGATCCTATTAATCTCAGACCTTCACTTTCTTCTTGTCTTTTCTTTATCTCTGATTCTTTATTTCTCTTCCATATACATCCTGAAAATGAAATATACACAGTATTAATGCATGAAAAGAAACATGACAAGGAAAAAATAAAATGCTGCGGTTGTGTCCTAAAATCCTCTAAGTCCACTGTCTGTAACTAAAATCACATCCTCAAAAGAATAGACTCTTCATTTAAATCTAGTTCTCCTTTGAAATAATCTAACTCCTTCAGTAAAAGCATGAACCACATTGTTTCTACTGCTAATCCTTAAAATGCTAGACCCTATAGTGTGGTTACTCATCTTGGAAAACCCTAACTAGACCAATACAATGAAAACCTCCGCCATCCCATGAAAAAAGGCTAAAGGAATACAATAGTTTAAAACCCCCCCAGATGGCAATGAACAACCAAAGAATGGGTGGTGCAGACAGCGTAACACTTGTCTGCACCAACCCCATAATCTTTCATACAAGAGTAAAGTGTACATAATGGCTCAATCACGCGAGCTCAAAAGAAAACTGTGAATAGCTAGCTTCTCAACCCTAAAATAAAAATACTCATCCATACTGTAGAGATAAACATTTCAACCCATCCCATTGAAAAACCTAACCAAGGAAAACCTAAGCAGGGAAAACCACGGTTTGAATCAACCAATAAAAATCAAACAAGGTCGTGGATTTCCTACCTGGAAAAACGCAATGTAGTCAACGGGATGACCCAAAAGTTTCCATAGTAGCATGCCAATGAGTGAAATCCGGACAGCTGGCCACGTGAAACAGTTCAATCGATGAGGACTAGAGAAATGTGAGTTTCAACATGGATAATAACAAAATAATGCTCTGCCTCTACATATAAACCCTTTGGTAAAAAATTCGGTGGGAAAACCCTATCGGGAGTTAACCTCTCTAAACATCAGGAGAATAGTTCAAGTTACAGCTGCAACGGCGGACAAAAAACAAACTACAAGTTCCGTGAGACTCTAAATCTGTCAGAGTCAGAATATACCATGACACTACAGCTAATTAGACCATGGAAATCTATATCCATGGCCCTTTGGAAAGTAGCTCCAACATTAATGAGTCCAAAGGGCATTCTCCTGTAAGAAAAAGTTCCCCACTTGGTTCTGAATGTGGTTTTAAGCTTACCCTCTTCAGCTACTAATACTTGATTATAGCTAGAGAATCCATCTAATGATGAAAACAATTCAGAACCTGAAACCATCTACATTATTTGCTCCATGGGTGGGACTGGATAGTTATATTTATCTAACACACGATTGAGGTTTCTGAAATCTACACAGAGCCTGATCTCTCCTGACTTTTTCCTTACTGGAACAAAATTTGAAACCCATTCCGAATGTCTAACTTTCAAATATGATTTTAGCATCCAATAATTTTTTCACTTCACTTTGAATTAAAGGTTCCAGCTTCGGATGCATCATCCTCAACGACTGTTGGTAAGGCTTGAATCCAGTTTTAATCGGGATGAAATGTTGTATAATATTTGTGTCATAAATTTTAAGCTCTTCATATGTCCAGGAAAACACATCTTTGTACTATTTGAATAGAATAATTAACTTACATCTTTCGCCCGGAGAATAACACTTTCCCAAATTTACATATCTGGGTTCAGCTTTAGTCCCCAAATTTATTAGCTCAAATTACAAGGATGAGCTATGAGTCTTGATATGCGCTTTAAGGAACCAGGAATATGACAGACATGATAAATCTATTTCCAAGATGATTCCAAAGTGCTCCATGAACTATTTTAGCAAGTATTGACTTCTAGGAACATGTAGAAGTCAACTAGCAGAGAAAGGGAATCTAGTATTCTAGGAATAAAACAAAAATGATTTAATTAATGTCAAATATGGGTAACTATAGTTTGATTATTCTAACACCCCCCCTTAAGCTTGAATTTATGAGTAAATATCATAAAATCATAGGGCCTAGAAATAAGTCTTAGTCACCATTTTACATATTGCATGCCCATACAACCAAGGAAAGAGGCAAAAACCCAGTGGAAAAATCCCCCCTTAAACATGGAAACGAAAACAAAATTTTGGAAATGTTTTCATCAATTGTTCATCACCACATGATTAGCAATCACTAATAGTGATTTGAGATTACTGAAGGTCTTCTCAAAGAATACTTTGGTGAATATGTATGCTACCTGTTATGAATATGCGCAGTAGAGTAGAGAAATGGTACGATCATGCACAAGCTCCCTGATATAGTGCATATGGATCTTAATGTGTTGGGTTCTTTATCTTTGAACTAGATAAGTGGAGATTCGAATGGTGATTTGATTGTCACAATAGATGACTGTTGAAAACTATTATTCAAAACCACATTCTCCAAGTATCCCCTACAACCATAAACATTGAGTAGATGCATTTACAACTCCTTTATACTCTGCCTCTGTAGATGAGAGTGCTATGGCACTCTACTTCTTACTTGGCTAGCTAATTGGTCCTTCTGCAAGCATGAACACATATCCTGAGGTAGACTTTCGATCTGTGTTGTCACCTACCCAATCACTATAGGTAAATCCAACTAGCTCTAAGTCATATTTTTCTTTGTAGAAAATCCCATGAGTCATTTTTCCCTAAACAAAGTTTAGGATCCTCTTGGATTCTTTCCAATGGATCTCATGAGGTTGATCCATTTATATTGAATCCACACTATCTCCATAATATAAGTCAGGTCGAGTATGTGTAAGATAAAGAAAACATCCAATCAAGTGCCTATACATTTTATTAGTTATGATAGGAGAAGAACCTACTTCTTCAAGCTTAACTCCTGAAAAGAATGGAGTCTTGCTTGGCTTGCAATATTTCATGCTGAAATTGGTGAGAAAATATGAAGCATACTTTGATTGATGAACCTTGATTCCATGTTGGTATTGAGCAATTTCGAGACCCAAGAATTGGCTCAACAATCCCAAGGCATGGTTCATTACATCCTTCAAGGAGGCAATCTCTTTCTTTGAACTTCTTGTAATCAGTAGGTCATCCACATAGAGAAAAATAATCGTTAAATGACCATGAATTAGTTTCAAATAGACATTAGGATCATACTTGCATTTAACAAAACTCAGTGACATCAGAAATCCATAAATCTTGGCATACCAAGCCCTAGGGGCTTGCTTGAGCCCATACAATGATTTCTTCAACCTGCACACTAAAAATGGATTAGATATAAAATGTTCTGGTTATTGCATATAAATATCTTCATTCATATCTCCATTTATAAAGCACACTTTACATCCATGTGATGTACCTCCCACTACTTTGAAGCTGCAATCGCTAGGGAAATCCTTATGGAGTCCATATTTTCCACTGGTGCAAAGGTCTCATTGTATTCAATACCATGTACCTAAGAGTAGCCCTTGGATACCAATATTTCCTTATATTTCAAAGGTGAACCATCAGCAGCAAACTTACTTTTAAAGACCCACTTACACTTCATTGGATTTCTCCTTGGGGGAAGATCAACGAGTTCCCATGTATTATTATTCTGGAGCGAGATGCATTCTTATTTCATGGATGTTTTCCATCTTGGATCATGTGTTGCATCTTCATATGTCTGTGGATTAGAATCTATCATCAAATAACACTTCTTGGAAAAGAGTGGATCTTTCACACAAAGGGCACTCTCAAATGGAGATCTAGTCCTCCAAGTGTCATTAGGATTTCCAGCTAGTTCCCCAGCTACATGCATGGTCCTTGCTTCACACTTTGGTATTGTAGGGATGTTAGGATCCATAATTAATTCATTATTATCAAACATATCTGAATCAGCAAACTCATTAGTCTCTTCACTTACAATCAATGGATGTGGTGGTGAAGAGGACTCTCCAACTTCAACTGCTGCTAAAGGCTCTTCTTCGAATTGAACACTTATTTCAATGAAATATTGGTTAGTGATCAAGTTTATCAGCTTGTACCCTTTTCAATCTTTAGAATACCCAATGAATATGCACTCTTGGATTTGGTGTTGCAAAGCCACCCTCTTTTTAGTTGGAATTCTAGCCTAAGCCTTTGAGCCAAAAATCCTAAAATGGGTCACATATAGCTTATGCAAAGCCCAAGATTTGAAAGGAGTCATACCATCAAGATTCTTATGTGGAACCCTATTCTATATATAGGATGCATAGTTTATAGCTTTAGACCAAAACTTTGGTGGAAAATTTTTATCCTCCATCATACAAGTTTCCATCTCCTTCAGTGATCTGGTGTTTCTCTCAGCGACACAATTTTGTTGTGGTGTGTAAGGGATAGAATGTTTCTTCTGGATACCTATATATTTGCAATAATGGATGAATTCAGACTTGACATAGTCACCACCATTTTCACATCTAACGATCTTGAGTTTTCCCCGAGACTGGTTTTCAACCAAGGCTCTAAAGACTTTGAAGAGGTCAAAAACTTCAGACTTATGCTTTAGGAAGTGAACCCAACAATACCTGGAAAAGTCATCTATAAAGGTGAGTGCATATTTGTCTTGACTCATGGAAATATGAGGGAATGGACCAGCAATTTCATTGTGAATCAACTCAAGAGATGCAGAGGTTCTCTCATGACTAGCTCTCTCATACTTGTGCTCTCGGTGTTTTCCTAGGATACAACCTTGACACACTTGCTTAGAAATCTTGATCTTTGGTAACCCTATGACCATGTCTTTTTCACTCAAATTAGAAAGATACTTGTAGATAATATTTCCAAATATTTCATGCCAAATATTGTTTTCTTCATTAGCATGAGTTAGAAGAGAAGAGGGGTTTGAGTAGGGTAGAAAATTGGAAAACTTGTATACCTTTGAAGTGTGATCAGAAACACCTTATGCTATGACTTTACCATTCAAAATATTAGTGATTTCAACTTCATTATGGGAGAAGATGAATTTCTTTGGAGACCCAGTGTGAGTCATCTGATACACTGAAAAGAGATTAGAGGCAATACCTGGAACATACAACACATTATTGAAATTACCATGGTCAAGATCAATCCTACCCTTTCACATATTGTCAGTCAAAGAGTTATCTCGCAAAACTATTGGTGGAACTTTCGACATGTTAAGAGAAGAGAATATCTCTTTTGTTGAAACCATATGTCTGGAAGCTCGAGAATAAATGATGAAACTAGGTGAGCTTGAGGTGCCAACAACCAAGGCATGTACTCTCTCCTTGTCTTTTGAATTTGATCCTCCTTCCCTCTTCATTCAGAAATCAGAAAGGGAGGCAAGAAGGGAGATGTTGTTCTTCTCCATAATTTGGGTCAACATGTCTATCTACGTTTACATACAATAGCTCTCAGGATGATAGCCCTTATTATAGTATGTGCACTTTCTCATTTCCCCTGTGTTCTTCCTCTTCTCGGGGTTCTTCTTGGAGCGCGAGGACTCCTCTTGAGACGTTGCCTTGTCTCTCTTTTGCTCAGGTGGATTTTTAATTTTTTCTTTCCTTTTTAATCCAGCTTCAAATCTCCAGCAACCAAATCTTGGTATTTGGAAGGTTTGATGTTCCCATCATCACCAATTTATCTTTCTCATGAGTGAGGGATTCCATGAACTCAACAAGCTTAGGCATATTCCAGGTTCGATCTGTCAATTTAGTGGCATAGAAGGTCGAAAAAAACAATGAATAGTTAGGACCAAGATTTGAGAGAATTGTCAAAACTAGTTTCCCCTCCTTCTTTTCAATCCCACATTGTTTTAACTGCAAAACAAGGGCCTTAAACTGTGTAAAATAGAGTTGCAATTATTCAAAGCTACTGGGATTCAAGGAGATCAATTCACTCTTGATTTGATGTCCTCTCGTCTCAGCTATATTTCCAAAAATATCTTCAATATTCTCCCACATCTCATTAAGAGATGTCAATGAATCAAGATGGAAGAGGAGGTCTCTTGAAATACTCGGACACAAAAGACCATAGTCGTCATCCCTCATATTGTGTCATTTTATTTTCTTTGCAGCTGCATTGGGCTCTGCCTAAATAGCCATGGTATCCCTATGCAAACCTTTCTCTCTCAACAATATCTCCATCTGGGCTTTCCATTCGAATAAATTGAATGGAGTTAAGATGGTCCTTTGGGATTGCTCCATCTCTCAGCTCTTGTGCCCTTCAGTTAGCATAATGCGCTCCAAGTCAGTGATGTCAAACATGAAATAACAATTTGGAAGGATAGAATCGATCCACAAAATATTTGATACCCCATGTATAAATTCAACCCAAGAGATAGATCAATTACACTCACAAAATTGCTAATCAAACATGCAAAATTTACACAAAAGGAGACTGAAATTGGATCATAACTTAATCCTGTATTGAATAAGTGTACATTATCCAACCATATGAAGTAATAGGCTGCTCAAATATATAATTACATGATAGATTAAAAATGACTAGGTTTCTATTCGAATTGGTCAAAAAGGAGGCTTACTAAAACAAGTCAAATCCCCCATAGGTGCAAAAAGGGCTTTCCAAATCCATGAAGATCCTCATGAATTAGCTAAAGAAAGTGGGAAAGCTAATGTGTGGTGGAAAGAAAAATCATGCATCCTTTTTTATGGAGAAAAGGAAGGAGGATTATATTGTCAAAAAACAAGGCAAGTCTCCCTAGACTAGCTTTTCCTTTATGCCTTAAAACAAATGTAAAGCAAGGAAGCCTTCAGAAAAAGCAGGTATGTACTTTAAGGAACCAAGAATAAAGTACACATGCTAAATATGTTTCCATGATGATTCTAAAGTGCTCCATGACCTAGTTTAGCAAGTATTGACTTCTAGGAACATGTAGAAGTCAACTAGCATAGACAGGGAATCTAGGATTCTAGGAATAAGAAAAAAATAATTTAATTAATGTCAAATATGGGTAACTATGGGTTGATTATTCTAACAATAGGATGAACCAAGTATAATGATGTTCTTCTCTTGCTTTGTATTTTTACACAAGTAATGCTCTGCAAAGTTGTATTGCTAAAAGAATGTCATTTTCAAATACCAAGACTTAACACACGCAAAGTATATGAATGGTGATGATATGTGAGATACTAAGGAATAGTATTGTGCGTGATGAACAATAAATAATGTACTTTATGTACTAGTATATGAATGGTGATGATATGTGAGATACTAAAGAAATAGTATTGTGCCTAACGAACAATAAATAATGTACTTTATGTACTAGAGAATGTTCAATAAGTTCATGAAATCTTCTTTAACAATAAATATACATTTAAGTTATTATGGGTAGAAACTTATCTAAGAAATTCTATCTTACACCCCTATGTTAAATTATGTGTTTTGTTTTTAAGGGAAAATATTATTATCCTACAAAGAGAACATTAATATGATGTTGAACTAATGTATAATTTTGTTATAGTTTCTCATGTATATATGAGGAAGCAAGGCCAACGGTTTTAAGGTTATTATTTAAGACTAGAATTATACTTTGTGAACATACGAAAATGATTATGATTATATACATAAAGAATCCTTTTACAAAGAGATCATTTTAATTAGGGTTTTGTGATAGATTTCAGTTCATATATATTAGTATATTAAAATGCATATCTTTCTTTATATGTGAATATAGAGTGGTTCCTCTTTGATATGAAAAATAATCTTTGGCATCAACATTTTTGGGAGTTTATGTGTGGATTTTGTGAGAAGTTACTTATTTGAAACCAAGACTTTATGTTTACCTATTGGAATGGGTCTTATGAAAAAGATATTGTTGAAAAATTTTAATCACCCAAGTACATAAATTAGCTTGATTAGCAAACCTATCAAAACTATATGTTTACATTTATGTATAACTTGTCAAAAATATACATTGCAAGAGTATACTCGCATATTATGATTAACTATACAAGGATTAAAGCATAAAGATAAATCATTAAGTTAGATTGTGCACTCTATACTTATTGAATGTTTAAATGGATCTAAGCAGAAACGTTTTGGTATAGCTAATTTTACACCTTTCTTAGAATTACATTAGAAAGTAATAGAAATGTTAATGGTGTGGTGTTAATATACCAATTCAAGGACGATGAAGAGAAGGCTTGATGAAGTAAAGTAGCAGCAGTACTAAAATTTAAATGTAAATTCAAGTTTATAATAAAGGATTGAATTTTTCTTAAGATGCACATTCGTAAAAGGTTCATGCAAGTGTAGTTTTGATTAAGCTCTCAAGAAAGAAATGCATTGAGAAAAGGAATATCTTGATGTATCGAGATTTTATTGAATTTAAATCAGTAACTTGCTATTATATTTTATAATTGTCTTTATGAGTTCATGATGGAAATAATATTTGGAAGGAAATTGTGAGTACAAAGTGCAAGTACTCATGGTTGCAAGACACATCATCAAATGGGGATCAAAAGATAATTGGAAGATAAATCTCATGATGGAAAAATGTAACACCAAGAATTAATGTGATTCATTGAATATTATGAAATATTAGCACGATGTTATCATCAATTTATCAATTGAATTTATGGTAAACCATAGTTTAGATAATTTGATATGTTTAGAGTGTGTTTTGTTAAAATTCTTGGAAATTTTTACTGAAGTACTTGAATATGGTAATGAGAACTATTGGTTTTGCAAACAATATATCTATGATAAGGAAATTGAACCATAGACTTTGTTTGAAATAGTTTGTACATGTATATGTACTAGAAGTAGTAGACTATGATAATGTGTTGTCTAAACATATTTAAAGTATAATGTTGTTAAAATTATAGTATTGAAAGTCTTACAAAAACATGTTTTGTTGTTGAATGGGTAAGCTATAGAACATTAGGATTACTAAGTTACCACGTGATATGGTACTTAGCGAGTGGGCTCAAGAATATTAGGAATGTTCAGAGTTATTAAAAGTTTTGTTTGATGTGGAGTTGAAAGGATCTCAAACATATATATGCTCAATGCTATTATGATCTTTCATGCAACCACTATTGGTTTTGAAATATATGTTCAGATTAATGCACATAATAAACTATTGAAGTGGCAATGGACCATAATTATAGAACTTGATATGAATTTATATAAAATATGCAATAAAAATACTGAACTTAATACAACTAAAGGTTAATCAAATAAAGAGTATCAAACTTTTGAGGTGACCACAAGCGACGCCATGGGTTGTAAGGTTCTTCTACTTCATTTTCATTAATTGGTTCTATTTAGGGACATCCTCGGTCATAAGGGAAGTGGAAATGACTAAAGGTATTTGAGAAGAAGTACCTTCATACAAGATGTATGCATGTAAATGTTGAATAGGGAAAAGCTATGTGCCATAAGATACAAATGCATGGATAATCCTCCTTTACATTATACATTTTATGTTATTCTTATGATTGATAGATGTTGTGAAATTATAGGAATACAATGTTATTATCGTGAGATAGATCATTCAAAGCAAAGCTAAATTATGAAGGCTTGTTATGAAAGGATAGTAAATGAAAATTCATGAATCTATTATTTTAGATTATGGATTATGTGTGTGTGTGTGTAAGAAAGAATGGATAATTGATGATTCCAATGAAAGGTGGAAGAAAGATTTTTTTGACAAATATCAACACCTAATATGATGTACCTTTAAGGGGGACCATGTAACATCCCCTATATCTTAAATACATTTATAAATCAATCACATGATGAGATTAAAAGGATCATTATTATAATAAAATGGTTAGGGTTTTCCCACCATAATCCCTCCGAGATAGTTAGGGAGCTTGATGTGGAAAAAAGGAAGAAAAACATTGAAAAGGGGAATAGACGAGGTAAGATGGGGGGATGGAAAAGGAAGACACAACATTGGGATGAAAAAATGAGGGGATCGTTGGTTTTATTGAGGGAGGGAGATCGTTTTTTTTTAATGGAATAAGGCACAGTTTGACAAAGATGTTATCATCTTAGTTCTATAGTGAGGATGAAACCACCCAAGGATGCATTCAGTACTAGCTGTAGAGTTAAGATTTTGTACTTAAGAGAGGTATGGAACTATGTTTGCATGCATGTAACTGTTGTTGTCTTATGTTACTTACCTTTACACTATGAAATATTGGTCTATTCATCTTCCTTCAAAGAGAAGAGGTGGCCTCTTAGGGATAACCGACTCCAATGATTCTCATATAAACTTACAACCTTCTTATTAAGAAGAAGAATCTGACTATAGATTGGACACCATAGTTATAGCGCTTATTTCCAATTGATATTTGGTAATTTAAACTATAATACTCTATATTTTCTATCTAATGAGTTGCGTCTCGGTAATGATGATGTGAAGGCATCCTCAATAATGAGAAACCATCCTAAATGTTTCCACAAATTTTAAAAATGTCATTGATAAGTATTGCATTTGAAGTAAGAGAGTATCCTCTAGTCATGAGCCTCGTATCTTATTGATATGGTTAGTGTGCCTTCAGTTGGGTTTTGTTCGATTCAAGATACATCTTCTTGCTAAAGCAGTCTTTTTGCTTATAACATACATATACCTTCCCTCTGTCGATATATTTGCAGAGAAGATGGGTAATCTCGAGTCATATAAATATTTTTCATAACCCTTTTTTTAGTCGATTCAAACATTAGACTTTACACCTCTGCGTGACTATTGAAAATAACGACTCATCTACTCATTTATGTTCCTGAAAATGATTTCAATTCTCTACATATTTGTGTTAATTAAAAGAAAAATGTGATCATGTATGATGTTATTTAAAAGAATACGCATCCATTTATTCAAATGTAATGTAGCATTTATTTGTTTGTTTACGAATTGTCTTTTAAAATGAAAGGGGACTTCAGGAAAAAAAACAAACAAAATGAGAGATTAATTAATAAGACTTATTTTAATCTTGCAACGAAAACCTTATGGGATCTTAATTTCATAACGAAATAATAAAGTTTAATGTTTTCCTTTAATGAAATCTTATCAATAAGGATCCCTCAATTAAATGTTGAAATCATATTTTAATGATAGGAATGAATGATTTTAAGCAATATCTCTGCATAGATAGGAATGAACTTGAATGTGGAAGATTTAAATATATCCTTGATCACTTTTAAATTAGCTTTGAGGATAACCATAAGTTATGTGTAGAATTGAAAGTTCAGGCCTCCTTTTGTGATTGTTGTGATTGTTTTCTTTAGAAACTTAATTTTTTTCTGTTAATCAAGAGCCAACAACTGTAAGATGTTAGAAGCTTAGTACGTTCAAAATTGTATTTTTTTATGGTCTTAAGTGGGATAGCTTAAGTGAAGAGATTAGAAATTATTTGAGAATATAATGGAATGCCTTATATTAAAGATAGTTTGTAAAGTGTTTTCTATGAAAGAGACAAGTGTACCACAAAATTGTAATCTTTTTTTATTGGAAAAGATAAACAAATTTTGGTGGATGTAGACGCATGGATAGGGCAAACCATACTAGTGTTCTTGTCATGCTTTGAGCATTATTTTTGTATATTTACACAAGTAATGCTCCACAAAGTTGTAATTCTAAAAGAATGTCATTTTCGAATACTAAGACTTAACACACAAGAAGTATATGAATGGTGATGATATGTGAGATACTAAAGAAATACTATTGTGAGTGACAGACAATAAATAAATTACTTTATCTACTAGTATATGTGGAGTGGGGATTTCTCCCCGGCTACCTACAAAAGCTCCAACCTTAGCTCGTCCAAAGCGAAAGGAAGAGTTCAACACTAACAAAAGAAACAAGACAATAACAATAGATATTTTTTCGGGTTTTCACATATATAAAACTAACTAATGGAAGAAATAACAAAGAACACACCTTTCTAAAAATGGGCCACTGTAGCCGTACTTGGAAGTGGTTGTGTAACTCCACGGTTTGGGTCTCCAATCTATTCAACAGCTAGTTGTCAAAAGGGGGGAATGGATCAAAATGGGTACAGAGCAATACTCAATATACATCATGGGAATGGTATTTCTGCACGCTTCTTTCCAATTTTCCAATTCCTTTCTGAGTGTTTGGACTTTCTCTTTTAATAGCCTATTTTCGAATAGAAGTCCTTCAATTTGGGGTTCTTCTTCGACCAGCCCTTGTGGGGTGTCAATTGGCCTAGGTTCAAGAATGGTGAACTCAATTTGTGCTTCTAAGGTTGTCCATATTTTCCTTCCTGCTTCTGCTGCTGTGACTCACCTGGTTCTTTCCTTCTTATTGATGGAGATATCTTAATTTCATCCTTTGATCTCTTCCTTTTTCTTTGTGGTGCTATAGTTTCTAGATTCACAGCTGAGGTAGAAGGAATGTTCCCAGTTCTAGCATTTTCTTGTTCCTCG
Source organism: Pseudotsuga menziesii (assembly GCA_001517045.1). Taxonomy (NCBI): domain Eukaryota; kingdom Viridiplantae; phylum Streptophyta; class Pinopsida; order Pinales; family Pinaceae; genus Pseudotsuga; species Pseudotsuga menziesii. Next base: position 131,469 of record LPNX010159925.1, read on the forward strand.
AGATGTTCTTCCTCAATCAAGGTTCCTCCCGAATCGGGTGAGGATTCAATGGTCACCACCTTAGTATTTTCTTCTATTGCCATGGCTCTGTCATCTTCGGGTTCAATTGTCGCAGCATATAATGCTGCTCCAATTTCACCCTCTGCTGTCAGAGCTACCCTATTATTTAGTTCTTCCACAGGGTTTTTATGTACATATCCTCTCAATTGTTCTGCTTGTGCCCCTAATTGATCCCATGATCCAATCTCATCTCCCCCCCCAACTATATTGGAGGGGTTCTGATCCTCCTGTTGTGCTTCATTCCCCCCCAACTGTGGATGGGCCTGCTCTTCTTCTATTGGGATACCGAGAAAAGGAGCGGGTTCCTGAACTTGAGCTGTAAATTGATCCCAGGTTATATTGTGTTGAGAAAGGATCCTTAAGATGATTAATTTAATGAGGCCATGGTGGGTCAGTGAGGTGAGTGGGTGTTTGGCAACTCGAACAAACACCATCATATGATACAAATCATTGAGCAGATAATATGGAATATTTAACAGAACGCTATGATGGAGATGAGATAGTAAAGGGAATTCAGAATTACAGATGGTTTGGTACCTACCTTCACAGGTGATATATTTCTTGAGGAAAATAGCTACTTGATTCCATGGTTGTGGTAATGACTATAATATGATTCCCCTTTTTTTCATTTGAACCTAATCCCCCTCTATTGGAAAGTCCTGCACTACTGCAGTAGTGGGGACTCGACATCCAAACCAAGCCCTTCCCACCTAAGGAATACCAGTGAACTCAGCCATATTGGCTTTAGAAACTTAAATGCGCAATCCCCAAACCTCTGAGTGAGTTTCTATGAGGTTCAGAGCAAACTGTAAGGCTGCTTCATGGTGGAATCCATTCAGACATTCAAAAAATTCCATCCAACTGGCACCATGAAAGATAGCAAAGACTGCAGCGTTTTTCCTGAGCTCTCATGTGTTTGAAGGTTCATAATGAGCCGGAATCCCCATGTTTCTGACTTCAAAATTAGTTTGCGGTTCAATAGATTACAGACTCTGACAATGGATGTTACAGCACAGACTATGCATGGACCACTGAGAGGAGAGTTAGGAAAATTTGGAAAGTTTCAGTGCACCAGATTATTTGAAATTTTATTCCGAATTGGGAAAGGTGGTGGTTATTACGTAGCATAATTAGTCTTTACGTTGCACGGGCATAGAGTTAATCGATGCAATAATGGGAATAAAAAGGGAGGTACGACTAACATTGTTAAATCATATTGATACTTAATCAAGTGGTTAATCAAAGCCATATCTTCGAAAATGCGCGCTGGATGTCCTTTGAAGAATAATAGAACGTGTGGTTGTAGACATTGCGGAAGCCGAACTTGTGTGTTGTGGAGTCATTAAATATAATCATTATTACGGAGGTACTGCAATAATTCTTTTCTCCGGTGAGGCAAGAAAACCATCATGTCAAAATGGTCGGAAATATGAGAAATATCACATTATGGGTCAGATTGTCAGCATCAGGAATCAGAGCCATATCTAGAGGAGTTGATGGCGTGCAAAAAGATCTGCTAATAACAAAGGATTCACAGCCATAGGTCATAGATAAATCGAAGCAGAGACACGGCCTTCAATGCTAGAAAAATCAACTAAATATAGCGTAGTTGTAGCTGCCAAAAAAGAAGTCACAGCTACTAAAAAATATGTCGCAGCTGCCGAAAGAGATGTCACAGCTGCCGAAAAAGAGAGAAGAAAATGTTAAGCGGACGGAAAGTGACTGCGCTGGGGTGATGGGAAATAGGTTTTATGGTAAAAAAAGAAACGAGGTCATAGCATGTGGAAATGGAAGAAGGAGGAGTTTCATGATGCGGCGGCTACTGGAAATGGTGTTTCAACCATCGAAAAATGGTTTCGTAGCTACCAGAAAAATGGGTGTCGCAGCTGCCGAAAAATGTTGTTGTAGCTGCCGAAAAATGGGTGTTGCAGCGGTAAGAAAAAGGTGTTGCAGCTGTTGGAAAATGGGTGTTGCATTAGCTAGGAAAAGATGTCGCAACTACCGAAAAATGGGTGTTGCAGCTGCCGAAAAATGGGTGTCGCAGCTGTTGGAGAGAGGTGTCGCAGCTATGACATTTTTATTTAAGGGAAAGAAAAAAAACCGTGGTGCGGCAAGGTGCAGAAAAATGACTTCTGGTCAACAGGCCCGATTTGACCCTCATCCTTGGGTGCTTCCTTGCAAATTTTGGAAAAACAACAACAGGAAAAAACGATCAAGTGCAAAAAGAAAAGATAACATAACGAAAAAAAACAACAATTATTTATGTACAATGATTCATGCATGATTTACAGTGATTAATTAAAGATTGATAGAGGCAGAGAGAAATTCCTGCCCTTGTGCTAGCTGGTAATATGGATCAGTGGCAATTTGTGAGATAAATACATCATTTGAAATTGGTTTATTGTACAATTGCAGCCTGTGACCATTAGCAAATAATGGTACGCAGTTTTCATTGATAGTTACGAGGTGGACTATGTCATTATCAAATACCCTGTCTACTAGGTATGGGCCTAGCCGTCTTATGCGTAATTTTCCCTTGAAATCTCTTTCGAATATGGAATCGTATAATAGTGCCCAGTCTCCCTCATAGAATACCTTCTTTTTAATGAATCGGTCATGCCAATTGGATCTCTATTGTTGAATTAACACTGTGCTTCTCTGTTGTTTAAAAATTTCCATACTGTCATTAACTAATTCATAAAATATGTCGATTACAGCTCTTTGAAATGTTGCTGGTGCATTACATAAACCAAAGGGAAGCACTATGTAGGCAAATGTTCCCCAAGGACAAGTGAAGGTAGTTTTCTCCTGGTCTTCAAGAGCAATGTCAATATGATTGTACCCACTAAACCCATCGAGGAAGGAGAAGAACTTCTTCCCTGATAGGGTGCCAAGTACTTGATCAAGAAAGGGCAAGGGAACATGGTATTTTTGTGTGGCTTTGTTCAGCTCCCTATAGCCGACACAAACTCTCCATTTACCATTTTTCTTGGGTACAATTACAAGCGGGGAGACCCCCTCGCTGTATGAAATAGGATATATAAATCTTGCTTCCAAGAGTTTCTGAATTTCTTCCTTCACTCTGTCCCTAAGATTGGGGTTCATTCGTCTTTGAGGATGACACACATGCCGGGATTCCCTTTTAATATAAATATGATGGGTGCATAGGTTAGAGGGAATACCCCTCATGTCTGTATACTCCCAGGAAAATGCCCCCTTGTGTTCTTTGAAGAGACTGATCAGGCTCTTTTGTTTGTCTAAGGAGAGGCTGGGGTTAATATTCAAAGTTTTTCCAGACTCTACCTCAATGGGAATACTTTTTGAATTTTTCAATACTGGGATTATGTGTGTGTCACCGAATAGTGCTTCTTCTGTGAGATTTTCTTGTTCTTCCTTACCCAGAGTAATGTTCAGGATTTGATAAACTTCTTTATTGACTGAGGTGGGTTCACTGATGAAGTTATTAATGGAATCATCTTTAGTTTCATCTTTAAAAGTTAAGGCCTTCCCTATAGTTAATAATGGATGAACACCCTCCTCTTCCTATGGCTCCATCCAAAAAGAAGTTTCAGCATCTAGACTCGGCCGAGCTAGAGGAGGGAGAGTGAGGTTCTTAGTCTCGGTGCCATCTGATATGATCATAGACCTAGATCAACAGCTAATGCAAGCATCGGCTTTAGCTAACCAAGGCCTTCCCAGGATCAATGGGTGTCCTCCCAGCTACGACTTAGGCTGTAAAACCAAGAAGTCAGCAGGATACTCCCAAGAGTCAACTGAGATGACGAGATCATCTAGAATTCCTTCAGGTTTAATGGTGGATCTATATTCCAGTTCTAAAACAGTGGGAGTTGGCCTAAGATTAGTGATCCCAAGTTTTCTTACAACCTCGATTGTCATCACATTAATCGCTGCTCCTAAATCTACTAGTACATTGGGTATCTATATATGCCCAATTTGCATAGTGACAGTGGGATTCCCAGGGTTGTCATACTTGGCCAATAGGGTTTTTCCTCTTCTTAATGGAGATAATTTCCCTATGACGTGGACAGTGGGAGGATCTCTGGGTTTCCTCCATGCTTTCTTTGTGCACAGGTTTCGAACAGTTCTAACATATATAGGTATGTCTTGAAGAGCTTGAAGGAGGGAGATTTTAACATAAAGATTCTTTAACTCTCCTAAGAGGTTAAACTGGGGTTGTCCCCATGTCCTTGGTAGCATTAATCTCTCAGGGTACGGTGGTTTCCTAATCATCTAGGTAGGTTGTGTATCATTGGATTTATCATTCTATGTTTCAGTTGTCCCATTTGTGGGATGTTTAGCATCTTCAATAATGGGGGTTGTATCGGATAGATGCTGTGGATTCATCCCTTCTTCATGTACAGAGGGTGGAACATCTTCTATGATCATAGGCTCTACTATTTTCCCTGACCGTAAGCAAATATCGTTGCAAGGCACTGGAGAAAAGGAGTAGGCAGGCATGTTGACAGTCTCAAATTGATGGACTACTTTATTGTTTGGGTTAGGATTAGGTTGAGCAGATAGTTGAGGTTGTATCGGTATATTAGGGGCAGACTTGTTCTGCAACTGCAACTGTCACTATTGATGAGGGTATTGAGGATATTGAGGATATTGAGGAGGATCTGGTTGCTGTTGATGTAGAGGTTGTTGAGGAAACTGGTTACCTAGATGGAAATTCCTCCACCCAAGAGACCAAGAAATTGGTTGGTGTGGTGGCTGTGTCTAGGGATTCCATGATTTATAATTTTTCATTGAAGGTTGAGAAGGGTTCCACTGAGAATAAGATGAAGGGAATTATGTATTCACATTTTTCATATTATTCTAATTGCTCATATTATTCAAAAATGGAAACGAGTCTGGGCTCATACCTTGGTTTCGAGGCTACCAAAGTTTCTTTTGTGCAATGAAGTAGGCCAGTTCCACCTCTCGAGTTGATGCCTGTAGAAAATCCTTCACTTGGGGAAGTGAGGGGCATTATTTTGTGTCATGGTTCAGCTCGCATAGTTGACACACCTATACCTTGTCAAGCAGGAACTCTTTTAGAGGGTGGTTCTTTCTACATCGACGGCAGAACACACCTAGTGTGAGATCCTCTACTGCCTATTTTTGCTTTGCCGTCAGGACGTCAATTTTCGAGGAGATAGAGCTCATCATTTCTATTTTAAATTTTTCAAGGATTTTTCATATCTCTGCATGGGTGGCTCCTCCATTAGATGACTTATGAGTTCTTTCAAAGACATCACACTCTAGCTTATCCTGTTTGTCCCGCCTGTTATACCTGGAAGATCCCCTGGAGTACCTTTTACATAATTCCACAATCTTTTGGAAATACGCCTTGGAGATATCCCCCTTTATTAACAGGTTTAACATATCTAGGAAATCATCCCTAATCCCGCGAAGCAAGATTATCTTGAGCACATCTAACCCCATGTTCGTTTGTCCAGTTCTTTGCACATTGTATAAGAGCCTTTCTACAAAATATTCCAGACTCTCATCTTCCTTCTGCACCATTTTGAACAATTCTTCTCTTTTGTCTTTGGTGTTGTAATATTCCTGATATTTCTCCAGGAACACATGTTTCATCCTATCCTAATTAGTGATAGTTCCACCTCCTAGGCTCATGAACCAGTGTAATGCATTGTCCTTCAGAGTGGCATGGAAGAGCTTCAGCTTTTGTGCATCAGTGACGTAGTCATAACCGCAATAGAGGATATCAAACTCAAAAATAAATTCATCTGGGTCCTCTGCCTCTTTTCCATGGAAGAGAGGCAACACCGACGATGATATATTTTTCATAGGGGTTGTCCCTTCTGGTTGCTGAATCAGGAATTGAAGTGTAGCCACTGTTCCTTCAGGTAGGGAATGATCTCCATGATGATGGTTTTCCCCCATTGCCTCTTCCTCATCAGATTCATGTGTGTTACTCATTCCTTCTTCTATTTTCTCTTCCTCGTTTCTCTCTTCTTTCATTCCTTTGTTCCTCTCCTAATTCTTTTCTTTGTTCTTTTCTTCGTTCTTCATCTCGTTCTTTTCTTCATTCTTCCACTGATCAGCAATCTTCTGGTGGAACTGTGTCCACTCTTCTTTAGTTACAACCTTCCTCTAAATGTGGTAGACCAGGCTTCTACGAGTAGGTCCAGTTGTACCAGCTTTGTCCTCTCCTGTAGGGATATTTGAGGAAGTCGCGGCTGCTCGTGTGTTCTCCACTATGGACCCTAACGCTGGTTCCCTAGGATCGGTAGGGATTCTTCTGATAGGCATTTCCTGATGGCAATCCCTAGTGGATGAATCAGTTTTGTCAACAAGATCGTCAATAAATGTCCTTCTTCCCAATTGTGGACCTCGACCACCTGCACTGTTAGTATTTTGTGGGGTTTTGGGAGTCAAAAGATGATCACACTTTACCATTCTTGTATTCAAGTAACCCAAATCATTACGATGAAAAATGGAAAAGACTGGATAGAAACAATTACAGGATGCAACTAATGATGGTGTTTAATCTTTATCCTTCTCCGGCAATGGTGCCAAAATGTCGGGCACCTAATATGTAAGTGAATTACAACTAACATATAGAGTGTACAATATTTATTGTCAACGCCGGGAAGTCTTGTATTTCAAGGATAACATGCACAGTATATGCTTAAACATGAAATTACTATAATTGAACAATACTATCCTCTATTCGTCTATGCTCATCCAAAGAATCTAATTAATCTAGTTACCTTCTAAGGAATGCAATCACAATTAACTTCTGTTGTGTCTTGATTTAAGAATGGAAAGATAAAAGTCACATCTAAATTACAATTACAGATAGAGGGAAATTTTGTTCACACCACTTAATGATTAACTCAACTATATAATCTGATTGTCCTAGGAATCTAAAGACATAAATTGAATATTGATCTAGGGATTCAAAATACAAAAATTCAGTTCAGCTGATCTAGGAAATTGAAGGACAGGATTGAAATTCTATAATCATAAAAATAAGAGACAAGCTTCAAAGATTCATGGAAATGACAACTAAAAGATCTAAGGATGAACAGAGCTGTTACAGTTACCACACGAATTGCATAAGAAATAATCACCTACTCAATCAACTATCACACCATGCCACTACAGGTATCCAAGGGATGCCATCACGACACACTGTAATTCCACACTTGTTATAGCTTCCTGTGAAGAAATAAAATTAACATAACATCACACAACAAAATAATTGGAAATTCCTAATTTAACTCAGCGATCCCTATGCAAGGCGGGCCCAACCTTCACACAAATATGCTGGCTGAAAACACGTAAAAACCTTTAGATCAGAAGTAACTCCTTGTATTAAAAGACAGAGTGATTACATAATTCCTCCTCATAGCTAATACAATGAATTGACTATATGCTTAGCAACCCCTAGCTCGAAATAGTTCTCCCTATTTAAACAATGAAAATCATAACATCCTATCCTATTATGGGGAAGCCATGAAGATCTCTGATCTTTAGGTGCCCTAAATGACAACAGCTATTACAAACGTGGTAGGATGAAAAAAAGGAAACATAGGAAAACTGTTAATCACCCCAGGAGTGACGATATCTTCAGATCATGGCTATACACAAGCAGCAACACACTGTTGACCTCCAAGTCTGACGCATTCTGTTACATCTACCTTGGCACAACTTTGTCTAGGATATCGCACTAGAACCATATTCCTAGGGTAATGATAGGATGGATGGGGATCAGCTTGAATGATGAATGCCCATCCCTTTCATAGCATGTTCAGTCCAATCTTCCTGCAGTCCATATATCTCAAAATACCTTTAGAAACCATCATATGTTAGCGCATTGAGAGATATGAAGCCTTAATTATCACAATCATAAGTATTAATAAAATAAAACAATGACCAATCATACCTTGGTGGTTTGAAGAGTAGAGTGGGGGTAAAACTTTTATTTCTCATGCTTAATGGGGTAGGATAGAACAACAATAGGTAATTAAGGGTGGTCAAAAAAGGCCATTTTTGGGCCCAACACATGTGGATCTCTACATGCTTGGTCCCTTGCTTGGTAACTGGATCTGTGGATATCTTAATAACACTTTGATTGTCACAAAAGAGGACAGTGGACAAAGTACTACCAAGATCAAACTCTAAAAGAATTCCTTGCAACCAAATTGCTTCGACGCAAGCATTCACCGCTCCTCGATACTCGCCCTCTGTTGAAGATAATGCTATGGCATCCTACTTTTTTCTAGACCAACAAATGGGGCCACCACAAAACATGAATACATATCCAGAATTAGACTTGTCATCAATATAATCACCCACCCAATTGGAATCTGTGTATCCAACCAGCTCTAGCTCAGAGTCTGCAGCATAGTGAATGTCGTAGGTCCTGGTTCCCTGAATATACTGGAGGATCCTCTTGCCTACCTTCCAATCAAGATCATGAGGTTGGCGCATGCATCTTGATACATAATTCATGGCATAACAGATATTAGGCTGAGAATGTTGCAAGTACAACAAGCTACCAATTAGCTGACGATAGATAGTGTAGTCCATGGGTGGTGTGGTTTTTCCTTCTTCAATGTTGATCCCTAAAAGGAAAGGGAATGTAGCATAGTGAATGCCATAGGTCCTGGTTCCCTGAATATACTGGAGGATCCTCTTGCCTACCTTCCAATCAAGATCATGATGCTGACACATGCATCTTGATACAGGATTCATGGCATAACAGATATCAAGCTGAGAATGTGTCAAGTAGAACAAGCTACCAATCAGCTGTCGATAGATAGTGCAGTCCATGGGTGGTGTGGTTTTTCCTTCTTCAAGGTTGATCCCTAAAAGGAAAGGGAATGGTGCAGGCCTGCATTCGGCCATGTTAAACATTAGAGGAATTCTAGGGTCTAAAATGGGCCTCCTAAGGAAAATAATAAAATAATAGTTAAAATAATAAAATAATATTGATTAATTTTGGAGGAAGAAAGAAAAAAACTACTTTTTGTGTTCGTATTTTCGACATATCTCCCTGTGTTTTTACTCAAATTTCGATCGGGAGAGCTTGTTGGATGCAGAATTTGATTCCATATCCAACGAGTACACACACTGCATATTTTTGACGAACGTCGCTACCCCAAAAATAAGAAATACCTGAAAAAACATAATCATGATGTCATCATCACATTTTTTCAGGTATTTCTTGTTTTTGGGGTAGCGGGGTCCGTCAAAAGTATGCAGTGTGGGTACTCGTTGGATGTGGAATCAAATTCTGCATCCAACAAGCTCTCCCAATCGAAATTTGAGTAAAAACACAATGAGATATGTCGAAAATACGAACAAAAAAAGTAGTTTTTTTTTAATGACAAATATGTCAATTCAACCATTATGGTTGACTTATTTTATTGAAATTCTATTGGTTCTTGAATTCCAACTCACAAAAACTTATTTTGGCACGTTTTCTTATAAGGCCCATTTTAGACCCCAAATTTCCTCTAATGGTTGAATAACAGGTCTAATATGTATTTTTATTGAGTGACCATTGTCCCATCATAATTTTGCTCAATTTCGAGCCTCAAAAATTGTTTTAGGAGCCCCAAATCTCTCATTTCAAAGGCATTGTGGAGAGCATTTTTTATGGCTGAAACCGAAGCAACTGTGCTACCTTTGATCAGTAAGTCATCAAAATATAAAACAATAAAAATCAAATGACCATCATAATTTTGTATATACACATTTGGAAGTTTTTCGAGAGAAGGAAGGCATCCATCTTGGAATACCACTCTCTTGGGGCCTGTTTTAACCCGTATAGTGACTGATTTAGCTTGCAAACCAAAGATGGATCAGAGATGTATCCCTTAGGATGCTTCATGTATATCTCCTCATGAATATATCAACACAAAAAGGCTGACTTAACATCCATATGATGCACTTCGCAAAGCTTAGATGATGAAATTGTCAAAACAAGGTAGATGGAGTCCATTTTTGCAATCGGTGCAATGGTCTCATGGTAGTCCACACCTTGGACTTGAGAGAAACCTTTTGCTACCATCCTTTCCTTATATTTACAGGTGCTTCCATCAGCAGCAACCTTGTTCTGAAACACCCACTTGCGTTGAACAAATTTCCTTCCCGGAGGAAGAGAAACTAGCTCCCAAGTAGTGTTTTTTTGAAGAGAATTCATCTCTTCATCCATGGCAACTTGCCATCTCAAATCCTTCTGAGCATGGTAGTAGGATTTTGGGTCTAAATTAATCATCAAATAACAAGTTTCGGATAGCAAATTATCAAGACAAGAGAGTGCAATACCTGCTCTTTGGAAATCATACCGGGTTCTCCTTGGATCATCCAGATTTCCAATGTTATCTCCTACGGAGGAGAGTGTCTGTCGGGCCCATGTGGGAAGATGATTTTGTACTTCAGGTTCTGATTCAGCATATGATGTTTACTGCACACTGATATCATAAATTAGAGGATCCAAATCAGGGTCATCACCCCCAATTTCATCATCCAAATATTCAATTTAATAGGAAGGAAATTCAACAATTTTCTCCTTCACTAGTTCCACCTCCTGAAGAGGCTCATCGAACTTGACACTTATCTCAATGATGATATGTTTTGTTTTGATATCCATTATCTTTAAACATTTTGATTCATCAGGATACCCAATAAATAGACATTCTATGCTGCAGCATGCATGGATTCAGCCCACAAATTAATAGCCAACTTGTTTGATTCCAACATACAGGTGGTCATCTCCTTGAGAGACCGATTCTTCCTTTCCGCTACACCATTCTGTTGGGAAGTGTAGGGAATTGAATGTTGGACCTGAATACCACTTTGGAAGTATATGTGCAGCAACTTATTACTGACATACTCCCTACCATTATCATATCTCAAGATCTTGATCTTAGGCCCAGAGGAATTCTCGATCAAGGCCTTTAGTTCAGATAATTTTTCACATACTTCAGACTTCTTTTTTAGAAACAAGACCCATGCATACCTTGAAAAATCATAAATAAAAGTCAGAATATACCTTGATCCATTCATGGATGTGACAGGCATTGAACAATGGATATTTGAATGTATCATCCCTAATATGCATGTAGGTTGGTTTGTCTTCCCCCGATCAAACTTGTGCTTAGGGTGTTTTCCAACCACATAGACCTTGCAAATTCCAGTGGTTGCCTTGATGACCAGGAGGCCTTCAACCATGGAGTTTTTGTAATTGCTGAAAATATTTGAAATTTAGATGGCCAAACCTTTCATGTGACATCCTACTAACTTCATTTCCATGAGTTAGTAGAGCAGTGGGATTTTCATCTGCCACAACGTGGGGGAACTCAAAGGATTTTGCATGATGGTTTGCAAGGCCTTTAGCAATGAGTTTCCCGGATGCAAGTTCCATTATCTCAACATCATTTGAGCTGAAAGATACTCTCTTAGGAAATCCTGTATGGTTCATCTGATAGACACTAAGGAGATTTGATGCCAGAGACAGTACATACAAAACTTTTGAAAAATATCCATTCTCAAGATTAACCGTACCTTGTCCTTCTGAAATGATAATGGAGTCATCTCCCATGTGGATGGGGATGGATTTTCCAATCCCCAAGCATGAAAAGGAGTATCTTTTAGCCATCATGTGGTTTGAATCTCCATAATCAATCAAGAGTGCTTTGCACTTTGAAGTGCTTTCCATGAGGGCATGACCTTTTTCATGTTGTGGTTCTCGATCTTGCTGATCTCTCCTCCGAAAGCTTTCTAGAAGATTGATGTGATTTCTCTCAAGGAGAGAGGTAGCTTCATCAAGATTCTTCTTCATGTAGGCATGTTCAGGGTGAAATCCTTTCTCGTAGTATGAACACTTGACTTTTTCCTTTCCATGATTCCATTTCCATTTGTTCTTCTTTGAGCTGGAAGACTCATCATGCTACTGGTTTTCAACTTTAGGCTTAGGAGCTTCAAATTTAGTTTTTGGGATCTCCTGCTGGTTTCCTTTACCCTTTAGATCTTTGGGCCCTGATACATGGAAGGGTTGATCACAGGAGGATCTGATGATCCCCATCTGGACAAACTTATCATGTTCACTTGCGTGGGACTCTATGAAGGCATTGAGTGTAGGCATCTTCCATCCAGGGGTTGTGATCTTCCCCACACAAAATGTAGAGACAAAAACTAAATAATAAGCTCCAAGTTTGGAGAGTATTGCGAGGATGAGCTAATAATCCTCTTTCTCCACTTTGCATTGCTTCAACAATAAGACAATGTGCTTGAACTTTGTGGAAAAAGTCATTCAAGGTCTCAAAATTGGAAGGATGGAGAGACATCAATTCATTTTTGAGATGGTAAACTCTCAAATCATCCTGCTTTCCATACAGGGCTTCCAATTTGTCCCAAATTTCCTTTGGAGTCTTCAATCTTGAAAGATGGAAAAGAAGATCCTAGGAAACAGAGAGGCACAAGAATCCAAATGCTTCATCCTTATTGTTCAAGAATGTAGATTGGTCTATTGCAGAACCAAGATCTTCTTCAGTGTCCATGGTGACCCTATATAGTCCTATGGAAGATAGTTGGATCTCCATGTCACCTTTCCATGAGTGGAAATTGAACGGAGTCAAAAGATCTACGGAAGAAGCCATCTAAATCTACTGGAGCGAATGCTTTCACCTGTCAAAAACCTAAAAATCACAAGAAAAAGGGAAATGTAAGGTCAGGGAGCCTACACATTTTAGGATTTCATCACACCCAGCATAGTCAATCAAGCAAGCTTGATCAGTAAGTTCTTTACTAAGGGTATTAAGTGGTAAGCCTTGGCTTCTGGAGCAGTGCTAGATTTTTGAGCTATTGCTCAATTTTCATGGAAGATCTGTCAAAAACCTTGTTTTTGAGAGATCTAATATTCATCCCACCATGTGCTCTAATACCATATTAATATGTCACAGTAATCTAGGGACTAAACACAAGTCTCATGAAAGATTAATAACAATAAGGCATGAAAATGGTGTAATTGTGCTACAAAATGAGTAGCCACTCTGTATATTCACACAAAGAATGAATATTACAATACAAGATCATGCTACAAGCATGAATGACAAAGAAATTTGAATTCCCAAGGAGGTCATTCGAATTGAATGAGTGAGTCTAGCTTAACTGAATGTAAGCCATGGTCAACACTCAAGTTAACCACTGATCAAAACCCTAATTGACTCAACTAAGCCCTCATTGAAGTTGGAGTGCAATAAATGACTAATTCTAACTGAAAGTAGGTCAGACAAATGTCACAGCAAGCCAACCATCAAGTGGTAGCGCATCGATGACTCCAATGAACCCCGATGAGGTTAACTAAAGTGTAACTGAACATCAGAAGTAGTTGGAGGCACCTCTGTTGACTCCAGTTCATTAAATAATCAATTTAATGATGGAGGGCACCTTCACTGCTCTATTTAACTGATTGTAACCATCGATTAGCAATATGGGGCATTAATGACACTCAGATCACCCCGAGAGTGCTCCAGTTACCCTCCCTGAATGTATGAGAAGGCTAAGTTAGCCTCCTTGATTGAAGGTAGGCATGGGTGTGATCTAGCTGATGTCATCTAGTGCACCTATGATGTCAATTAAGTCAATAATACTTAGGATAGTGGTTTAACTAAGCCAATTTGACCAAAAGAGTGTGTAAGGTGGTAAATGTCTCCAACAGATCTATGGTGTAATGTTCTTCATGTGTGGATGGTGATTGTCAAATCCTTATGAGGTATAATCTGTGTTATTTATCTTTTCTTTTGTTGGTTAATTGTTGGCCTTGAAGGAGAGAGCTCCCTCTTGTTAGGGTCATATTTTATTCTAGTTTGATTTATGCTCTTACTATTTTCTTGTTTCATATTTATTGGAATTGCATGTATTTTAAATTTAATTGCATGCTTTCCAAATATCTTTTCCAATAGCACCTATGTTTTGACCATTTGTTTGTGCAAGGATTTCTAAGTTGCAGGTGATATTACTTGTAGAAGGGGTTGAGCGGGTTTTCATCTTTCTCATCTTCAATATCTTCTAGAGGACATAGTCGCTTGGTGTTCCACCAAAGTAGTCTCCAAAGCCCAACATTCCGAGGATTCCAACACTCTTTCTTTCTCTTCCTCCTTCAAAAAATCAATTTTATTACCTGTTTATTGTGTTTGAAAGATTTTATATCATTTGGATATGTTATATTAAAGTAAAAATTACATAGATCTGTTGTTTCAAGGCTCATAGACTAGATCTCATTCCTTAAAAAGTTTCATAAAGCATTCTAGATCTAGTTTAGGAAAATCGTCCGTTTTGCATGGAAATTTAAAGAGAATCCATAGATTTCCTGCTTTAGATTCTTGTTTCTATTTTAAAAAGATTAAATCCATAAATCAATGCATATTCCATTGGCTTCCCAAATAGCAAGTCCCTTGGTTATTTTTTCACCGTTTTAGCTAGTTTTAACTTAGTTTTGTTTGGTTCAAAGTAGGCTGATCCAAAGGTACTTCCAAAGTGATTTTGGGAATATTTAATTATAACATGTTCACTATATTTTAGTAGGCATAATAGAAAGAGGAGAAGCCACTGTTCGAAAGTGGATTTGGGATCGTTCAAATCTCCCCTAGGGGTCTCCCTTTTTTACCATAATTTTCAAATTTTGGGAAATTTGTAAAGCCTTGGTTTCATATTGTATTAGAAACAAGAGGATTCAGATAATTTTATTGATATTATAACAGCAAATAATAATTTTTTTCTCTGAATAGGATCTTTCGAGCCCATTCCCCATCCCCCCTTAGGCGATTCGTGCCTTTTTTGTCGTTTTTTGCATTGTCTTACTTCTTTTGCTTTAGATTAGTCTCATTAATGCATAATAGCATGGTTTGATTAATTTATCATATATTCAATTATACATTATCAAAGTAACTCGAATACTTACCCCATGACTTCCTGATTGACCCGCAAGGCGAAAGAGATGCGTGGTAGGAATAATTAGAAAACTTGTGATTTTTTTCTAGTTGATGCTTATCTTTGATTTGTTGCAAGTAATTATTCTAAAATAAACCCCCTCCTTGATTCTCTTATTGAGGTTCACTTGGACCGAAAGAGGTTCCTGGAGGGTTTTTCTTTCTATGAAAACACACCCTTTAAAACTCACTAAAATTGAAAGGACTCCGGTGTTTATGCTCTGCATTTGGCTACGGTTCATCCAATCAGTCAAGATGCATCAAAAGAAACGTGAGTGACTAGTTTAATTAGCCTTCACCTTCCCCAATTAACAACCATCAGAAGAAAATCCAACGCCTTGATCACGTCGTAAGCGGTGGCAAAATACCCAAAGGAAGCGGGAACTTCTGAAAAGTGACCTTGAGGCGCTGATCTCTATTACAACTTCGGGTGCATTATGAAAAATAGTCTTAGAGACTCCATTCATCCCACATATTTCTTGTGGGTATCCATCAAGGTTTAGTTTTGGACATACTTCAATTACCCTCGGGTATATCTGGAGTGCCCCCCTCACCTAATTTAATTTATTCATACTTCACATTAAATTAAAATGTACTAAGAGGCAATCACAAAACATTCGCTCCAAGTACATGCAAGAACATTGATTTTTTTATGACTCCATTCTAAGGCACTGGCTATTTTCTTTCTATATATATATTGTGTCTCAACATTGTGCTTTTGTGTGCTCATTTTTGTATCCTGTCATCTATGGTGGTTTATGGTTAAATCTAAAACTCCTAAGTAACTCATTCAGCCCCCTTGGCTTCGTTAAGAGTTGAGCCTAAACAGAGAAGTCAAGAATAAGGTGACAACCTTGACTCGAGACTTTCCCCCAAGGACACACCAAGTGGCTTGAATATTTCTGCCATGTCCCCCCCCCAAGTGTGTGAAAGGTGGAAACACCTTTTGGCATTGTTGTCGGGGATAAATACTTTTATTTCTGAGTATGACTTAGCTTAACTTTTTTCTAAACAACTAAAAAGAAAAACAAGTTGATTGATCTTGTCTTTAAAAAACATAAAAATTAAAACTGGATCCATATGGTGACTCCACTATCTAACATCCCTCCAAGAATTTCTACCCAAAGAAACCACCATCAATTATTCAATCCTCTCCCTCATCCTAAAAGTTTTATTGGGGAAAGATTGAATACGCAGAATTCTTATAGAAACCTTGAAAATTTACGAGACCAATCCCTCTCAGATATCCATCACTTATTTCTAGGGAGTCATGTTCACCAATCTCAAGAAATGATGGAATTATTCAAACCCCTTGAATTTTCTCATATAGAAGGTGCTCCCCATGCCATTCCAAAAGATGCTATCAAGAAGCTCCCCATATTTTAGGGAAATAATGCCATCATTGCCAAATCTCACCTTCAAAAGTTTGAAAAGCACCTGGTTAGTTATTTCATTGATGCTGCCCATGACCATGACAATGTCAAAATGAAGCTCTTTGATTTATCCTTAGAAGATGATGCTGAGGAGTGGTACTTGGACCTATATGATGATTCATATAAAACTCTTAGTGAATTCCAAGATGGTTTTAGGAAGAAGTGGGGATAAAAGAAGGAACCAAGACATATGCTTGTTGCCCTTTATATCATAATGAAGATGGAGAATGAAACCATCGATGAATTTAACACTAAATTCATGCGTGTGCTTGCGGACCTTCCTAGAGACATCAAGCCAAAAAATGCATCTATCCTCATATCCTACATTGCAGCTTTCACTGATGACTTAAGGTACCAGTTGAGAGATAAGGAACCGATCGATCTAAAAATTGCCCAATAGTTGGTTGAGAAAATAGAAAAGAATATGCAATCTTTAGGCGAGTCCAACATTCCAGGTTACACTAGGGGAAACACTTCCTACAACAAAGAGAAGGGTAAAGTTGTTGAATCAGAAGAAAAGTGAACTTCTAAATATCCCATGGAAAAGGTGACATACATGATTAAAAACTTGGTTACTAGTCAAAACCAACTAATGGCCAATCATTTTGCACAATTGAATCATATGAAAAATAGAATAATCACAATGGAAAGGAATAATGGACCTAGGAACTTTCATCCCAAGTAGAATAAGATGTATCAAAAGAAATTTCCTCAGCAAGAGCCTAGGATTCCAAACCAGTTTGACTCATCTAACATGGTGGAAGAAGTAATTCCATGGTGTAGACTCTGTGAACAATTCCACCAAGAAAGCACTTGTTATGTTTCAAATCAAGTCATCGAACATGGAATTCACGAGGTCAATAGTTAAGATGTAGAAATAATAGATCAATTCTATGTGCAATGTTGCTAAGAAGAAGCACAGGAAATATATCTTTCTACTAAGAATTCTCACAAGCATACACATGAAAAATAGAGAGAAGAAAAGAGACTGAATCACATGAATGAAGAGATGAATATTTGTGTGTATGCTTCCATTTAATAGTTATGAATAATAGTGTACACAAATAGTACATCCCTCATAGGAAAATTGAATTTTATGGAAACAACTCATAAAGCTCAAAAAGGCTGACTTACCAAAATATAGCAAACCCCCATAGGTGGCTAAAGCACTTACCAAATATATCAAGGACCTCACGAGTTGGAAAAAGCATGAGTGAGTTGTCAACGAGATGGAAATAAAATCCTAATCCTAGAAAATGGAGAAAAACTAATGGAGGATGGGTTGGAAACAAAAGCTCCCAGTTTCCTAGTTGACTAGATTTTATCTTATCCATAGAAAAGCACGAAAAGCAGAAAAAGCAGAATAAAGCAGAATCTGTTGTAAAGTCCTGTATACTAATTTTGGATGGCCAAAAGGTGGTCAAGATCAACCTAGAATTGGAAATAAATCATTGCTAGGATATAGATGGCATGTATTGACTTTAAGGTGCAAGTGGATGCCAACTAATTCAGCTAGTGGGTGAATAATTAATCAAATAATGATTAATTATTTTATCCTAAGTTGTGAGTGGGTTTAATATATTCCAACATAGGAAACAACTTCAAGTGAGCTTGATCATGTATACATGGTAGGCCAGGCCTACCCTTTGTCACCATCCAAATAGTACAAGCCTGAGGATGAAACCATTGCAGAATCTTATAGTGAAACTTATGATGAAAACCATAATGTACATGATGGGACTCCCACATGTTCTCCATATAATGATGAAATTTTAGAAGGTTTACTTCCTTGTGACCTTTTCTCCTAAGAATATGAGTATGAAAATGAGGACAATTATAACTCGGAGCATGATACAAGTGACAAAGACTCCCTTATCTCTCACAAAGATGTTGATGGGGAGTCCTAAACTGTCATGGAAAATCTAGTCTATGACATGAATAAAGAGGAAAATAATGAACCACAAAATTTTTATGGTTTTGTTGATTCTCCTATCTATGGCATATCTAAAGGAGAGAGCATGCACCATGTGGCCTTGGGAAACTTTGTATGGAAAAGAAGCATGTAGTTTATCCATATCATCAGTCTGAGCCATATATCAATATCAACAATGAAGACAAAGAGAACTTGATATCAGCAACGGGGAATCCATCACATCTGACATCGATGGTGTTGATGACTATTCGGATTTTTGTAGACATCTTATTAATAATCCTATCTATGCTATGTGGAAGTCCAATCTACTATACTTCCATAGAGGGAAGCATGGATCTAGAGACTTGGGAAAATCCTAGTATAGAGGAGAAGCATTCAAAACTCTTATATGGCCATTCAAAGTCATATCATGCAGAGCCGCACAAAGGTATCAATAATGAAGACATTGAGAAGTAGTGTTGTGAAAAGACAGATATGATGCAGTCAATAGAATATCAGTCTTAACTATCATCTTCACATATAGAGTTTCCTTATGATTTGGAGCCGCTTGGGGCTTATACAATGGGTTATCATTTGGTAAGCCTTGATTATTAGTATGATGGTGTAGTCAATGTGCCTCATCATTTCGATTTATATATCAACACTATCCATTCATGGATAGAAGCAGCATGTGCAAGCACCTACCAGTTTTGGAAGAAGGTTGACGACATTATTCATGCCTATGATTTCCCATCCATCCCGCCCATTCCGGATCATCACGCAGGTTTTCATTTTCTGAATAAAGTATCATTACTTTGGCTGGTAACCAAAGACAAGGAAATTTTTTTATGTTAATAAAATGCTTAGGTGGTTACATTGGATTTTCTGATTACACTTAACCTTTTTTTATCATGCTTAGAGTAGGAAAATAAGGTCCTTGAGAAAGAGCAATTACTTTCCGCATTTTTGTTTTGTACTTAGCCATAATAATTTTTTTTTAATTAGTTAGATACATTTATTTTGTTTAAATAAATCAGCTTAATGATTCATTTGGTTTTTATATAAAGCTTGTGCTATTGAGGTTTTCTTGTCAAGTTGAGATGTTGTTATAGGGTGTATAAACTAGAGATTCCGGTGTTCTCGTATCCTCTCCTTGGCATATGACTAGATCAAGAACACGTCCCACAGTTGGAGCTAGATGTTACCACCTAAGTTGTACTTAATGGGTTTTTATCAAGTGAGCCTTGTGAACCAGACAAAGATGATTTGTTCGGACTTCAGAAGACCTTCCGAATTTCTTCTCGGAAGTGCTTGTTGTACTATATCACATGTTCATACCCCGTGGGGGAGTTGTAATAAAATGTTCTAGCATGATAGTGTGTATAAAAGACTCAGTATTTTTGAATTGATCTGTCAATCCGATCAACCCAGGGTGTTTTTTTCCTTGGTTATTATTGGTTGTTGAATAAACGACTTATAATTTCTGAGTTTTTCACTCAATACCTCCAAAGTTGGGGTTGCCGCCTTGGCATTTAGGCCTTTTGAGGTTATTAAAGTCTATGTGTCAATTTATAAACATGCTAGGCATCATGGTCGAGTCATATGAACATGTCTAAGTCCCCCTATGTTTTTTATTTTTTTATTTTTTAAGTTTTTTACTTTTAATTTTTACACAAAACTTAGGATATTTTTTAATAGTCTAATTGGAAATTTTGCTTTTCCAATAAAAGTGGGCTCAATAATCAGTTTCAGTCATGGGGGTGCTCATTTTCTCGCTAAGAGTACCATGTAAACCCATACACCCACTTTTTCTAAGTTTTGAGTGATTTGTCCATCACTCAGGTTAAAAATCCCTAAAAATTGAATATTGATTATTTAATTGATGAATTAATCAAATAATGGAGAAAACCCCAATTCCAAAATTATTGGGATTTGCTCCGATTTGACTGAAATCAGTCTCATCGGCTTGGGATTGATTGGATCTAAAAATTCCTTGGCTGAAGGAGGTGATCTAGGTTGATCTCGGAGTGCACCACGACATGTAATCTTGGGAATTTCACCCTCCCTCTCTCCTACACACATGTGGGCTCATCTAGATGAGTTTTGGTGGATGCTTCAGTCAATAGGCTGAGGTGTTAGTTAGATCAGCTCTTTGATTGACAGTTGCACTTAGTGAGACTCAGACCAGACTCAGATAGACCTATATTAGGCCCAGATTCACTCCACATGCACCTGAAGTCTCTCTCTCCTTGGGATTCGTGCCCCCTGCACTAGATCTCCTATTTTTGCTATAAATAAAGCACAAATGACCTCTTGCAAGCGAGTTAGAAGTGGGATTGAGGTGTTGTTGCTATTGTACTATTGTTATTGTTTACTATTCTAGAATAAAGAAACTTTGGAGGCAATATCTATGGTGTAATGATCTTCATGTGTGGATGGTGATTATCAAATGCTTATGAGGTATAATCTGTGTTATTTATCTTTCCTTTTGCTGGTTAATTGTTGGCCTTGAAGGAGAGATATCCCTCCTATTAGGGTAAGATTTTATTCTAGTTTGATTTATGCTCTTATTGTTTGCTTGTTTCAGATCTATTAGAGTTGCATGTATTTTAATTTTAATTGCATGCTTTCCAATTATCTTTTCCAACAGCACCTATGTTTTAACCATCTGTTTGTGCAAGGATTTCTATGTTGCATGTGATCTCACTTGTAGAAGGGGTTGATCTGGTTTGCAGGCTTCCTCATCTTCAATATCTTTTGGAGGACATAGTCCCTCAGTGTTCCACCAAAGCAGACTCAAAAGCCCAACATTCCCAAGCTTTCAGCACTCTTTCTCTCTCTTCCTCCTTCAAAAATCAATTTTCTTACCTGGTTACTATGTTTGAAATATTTGATATCATTTGGATATGTTATATTAAAGTAAAAATTACATAGATCTGTTGTTTCAAGGCTCATAGACTAGATCTCATTCCTAAAAATGTTTCATAAAGCATTCTAGATCTAGTTTAGGGAAATTGTTCATTTTGCATGGCAATTTAAAGAGAATTCATAGGTTGCATGCTTTGGATTTCTGTTTCTGTCCTAAAAAGATTAAATCCAACAATCAGTGCATATTTCATTGGCTTCCCAAACAGTAAGTCCATTGGTTCCTTTTTCACTGTTTTAGTTACTTTTAACTTATTTTTGTTTGGTTCAAAGTAGGCTCACCCAAAGGTACTTCGAAAGTGATTTTGGGAATATTTAATTCTAACATGCTTGCCATATTTCAGCAGGAATAACATAAACAAGAGAATCTATTGTTCGAAAGTGGCTTTGGGATCATTCAAATCCTAGAGGGGTCTCCCTTTTTTACCATAATTTTCAAATTTTGGGAAATTTGTAAAGCCTTGGTTTCATCATGTATTATAAACAAGAGGATTCAGATAATTTTACTCATATTGTAACAACAAATAATAAAAAATTCTCCGAATAGGCTCTTTCGAGCCCATTCCCCATCCCTCTTGGGGGGATTCGTGCCGTTTTTGTCGTTTTTCGCATTGTCTTACTTATTTTTGCTTTAGATTAGTTTCATTCATGTATAATAATATGCTTTGATTACTTTATCATATAACCCATATTACATTATCAAAGTAGCTCGAATACTTACCCCACGACTTCCCCATTGACCAGCAAGGGGAAAGAGATGCGTGGTAGGAATAATTACAAAACTTGTGATTTGTTTCTGATTGGTTCTTATATTTGATTTGCTGTAAGTAATTTTTCTGAAATCACCCCCTCCTTGATTCCCTGATTGAGGTCCAGTTGGACCGAAAGAGGTGCCTGGAGGGTTTTTCTTTCCAAGAAAACACAGCCTTTAAAACTCACTAAAATTGACAAGAATCTGGTGTGTATTCTTTGCATTTGTCTGTGGTTTGTCTGATCAGTCAAGCTGCATCATAAGCAATGTGAGTGACTAGTTTAATTAGTCTTCACCTTCTCCAATCAACCACCATCAGGCGAATATCCAACGCCTCGATCAAACCATAAGCGATGGAAAAATACCCAAAGGAAGAGGGAACTCCTGAAAAGTGACCTCAAGGCACCGATCTCTGTTACACCTTCAGGTGCATTATGAACAACAGTATTAGAGACTCCATTCAACCCACATATTCCTTGCGGGTAGCCGTGAAGGTTTAGTTTTGGACATACTCCAAGTACCCTTGGGTATATCTTGAGTCACCCCCTCGCCTAATTTAATTTATTCATACTTCACATTACTTAAAACGTACCGAGAGGCAATTGCAAAACATTCACTCCAAGCACATGCAAGTACATTGATTTTTTTATGACTCTATTCCAAGGCATTGGCTATTTTATTTCTATATATTTATTGTGTCTGAGCATTGTGCTTTCATGTGCTCATTTTTGTATCTTGTCATCTATGGTGGATTATGGTTAAATCTCAAACTCCTAAGTAACTCATTCAGTTTAACATCATCATACTAAATAATTTTGCCTTAGTAACTTAATAGGGTCTACCCCCTTGGCTTCATTAGGAGTTGAGCCTAAACAAAGGAGTCAAGAACAAGGTGATAGCCTTGACTCAATACTTTCCCCCAAGGAAACACCTAGTGGCTTGAAGATTTATGCCACATCCCCCGAGGTGTGTGAAAGGCAACAACATATACACTTTATTGAGGATTGGGATGAGAGGAGACATGCCCATCTTCATGTTGATGATTATGGTGAGTGTAGAAACCTATAAATAAATTTTCACTCTCTCCCCTCACACCACACCCCACTCTTTCCTAGGGTGGGAGGAGAAAATTATAAATATGTGTGCATTCTCTTCACATGCATTCACTATCTAAGGCTAGGAGGGAACAATTATAAAAAATATCTTTATTTCACCATGTCCATAGCCTATGACGGTGATGGTGGTAGGAGATAACTTGAACTATTTTCTCAATCTCTCCCCCATACCCACACCATCATGGAGGGAATCCAAGCAAGGAGAGGGTGAGAGAAAGGGTTTTGGAAGGAGAGAGAGAGAGGGGGGAGGGGAGGAGGGGGGAGAGAGAGTGGGAGGTGGAGAGAGAGAGAGAGAGAGAGAGAGAGAGAGAGAGAGTGGAGATGGGGTAAATAATGAGTAAATATTGATCACTTCCTTTCTTGAAGGTGAAACTATGGGAAGGACATGATATTGCCCACTCCATGACGGTGGGTGTTGTGGAAGATAGTGGGAAAATATTCACCTTCATGAAGGTTGAGGTGGTGCTATAGAGTGAGAAAATAGTCATTGGTGGTGTCAAGTGGAGGGAGTAAACAAATATGCCCACGTGGAGGGAGTAAACAAATATGCCGCATGTAGATTGGTGTAGAGAGAGAGTGAGAGAATATTGTCAAAGTTGTGGGAAGAAAATAAGAACATCTCTCCCACTACTGAATAAATATTTTGCACCTGTAACCTCTATGCTCAGCAAGTGTCACCTTCACCCTCTATGCAAGTCATAAACTAAAAATAATGAAAAGCTTTAATGACCTAATTTGTAATATATTTTTACTTGAAAAAATATAATAACATATTTGATAAGCTACTTCCACACATTAAGTAATGTAAATTATAAACTAACTGTCAAGAAATAATATAAATGAAAAATAAAAACACATAAAACAAATCTCAAAACACCTCCGTATACAATAAATTTCGTATCTAGAATAAAAAAAACATATAACAAATATTTTAAAACCTAAATAGACATTGATTTATGATTATAAAAATTAAAAAATAAAAGATTTTGCTTACTCATTGCACAAAAAATGTATTAACTAATATACACATCTGAAAACAATTAAACTTGAATCATTTTGCATAATCCCCAAAAAAACATCTATTAGCTAAGTTACCTATGATGAAGAACCATAATCATATGTTGCTTACTCCCCACAAAACTTCTGTAACTAACATACACATGCTGAAGAAATATAATTGTATACTCATTCATAGACTTGTGTTCATGAAAACAGAATCTCAATTTTATAGTGATTTATAGACTATGTTCAACAAAATAATATCTCATCAACCTTAATCCCAATCTCAAAATATAGCTTACTTTCAGTCTATGGCTATCCATGCTAACTAGCTTTCACATGATGGGTTTAAGGATGAAATATTCAATCTTAAAAGAAATTCCACCGATGTTCTGTAACATTGACAGTAGGAGTCGATAGCAGTGGTTTGGAAACAACGACAAAATTAACAAAATCACACTATTGCAAATCACAAATGTCCTTAGACAATCCGATTTGCTCCTGGATAGTGGTATTGATGCAGTGTGCCAAGATTAAACGGATCGACATCAATGTTAGTAATAGACATCATGCTTACCTCTTGATCTGTAGACATGTTGTTTATATGGTGCTAGCCTACAGACAGAGAAGGCGATTTGAAGACTCCAGTGGGATGGACCTCCACATGTTGCATGTTTAACCTCTCGTATAACCTCTCATAAGGGATCTCAGCAGCTATTCCAGCGACAACAATTATGAGATCCGAAGCTACCATGTTTCCTACGAATTTACATGTATTTATCAGACCTTGCCCATCTACCATAATGACTTTCATTCGTGTTGCTTCTTCGAGCTGAGTGGTGGAAATGGACATTCCTGATAGGGCCATAATTCCTAGCAGCCCTGCATAAGTCACTGTCCCCCCTTGAACTGCTGGTTGCAGCAGAGTAACATTTGTTACCATCCCGCTCTCGCTGAGAATGAAGATTCCTAGTTGGGTTCTATGCACGAACTTGTCCAATGCCATCCTGACATCGACCCCACAAGGGATCTCAAATATGTGACTTTTAAGGGTCTCTCGGATTTCAGGGATTCCAGATGGAGGAGGATCACTGGACTTGTTCCTAGAGCCCTTAGGACGCTTGTGGGGCCTTGTGTTCACCAATGTACTACCTTCTCCAAGACGCTCCTCATTGGCCTTGGCGGCATTGCTGTCACTGTCATCTCTCAAATTTCGTTACTTGGATGCGTTGTTCATCTGGGAAGCAATTTTCAGGTGTTCCGATTGAAGAGAAAGACCCGTAATGGGGTCTGAAAGTTCCTCTGGGTTGACTGTCCAGGCCATCATTCTATCAACAACTTGCGAAATCCTGTCTGACATGGATGGCGTCCTCGTTTTTTTGCTTAAGGGATGTAATTCACAACACCCTTTTGATTACTCTGCCAAAATAGCAGTTCTTCTCTCCGGGTTTAATTCATTTACATGTTCATACAATGCATCAGTATTTACTTCAGGTGTTGGTATTTTGGTATTTTTCGTTATGCTTTTAGATGGTCAACAATATTGCTGGCCTTCTTTGTTGCAGTGGTTATTAATTGCTGTCAGTGGCATTGGGAAACGAACTCCAACGTTGTTAGATGAGTAGAATAAAAGAACGGAATAAATTATCGACTCAACCATTTGCACCAATCCGACGCTCAGCAGAGGAAGGTTGTTTCCTAAATAAAACCTTGGTCATCCGATTGGTGCAAATGGTCAAGTCGATAGGTTATTCTTAAAAAAACACCTTGGGATTTTTCATTATGCTTTTAGATGGTCAACAATATTGTTTGCCTTCTTTGTTGCAGTATTTCATTGGTAGTGGTGGATATTCACTACTGTCGGTGGCATTAGGAAACGAACTCCAACGTTGTTAGACGAGTAGAAAAAAAAATGCGTGGCTTTTGTGGGCATTTTTGGATCAAAACTAGTCAAACTATTGGAGCTATTTTGTAATTTTAACAATTTTATTTGACTGTTTGATACTAAATATTTGGTTTTAAAAGAACTCATATCGTTAAAATTACCATCTAAACACTATAAATTAAGATTTAAACTAATTAAGATTACTGTCTAAACACTATAAATTAAGACTAAGATTTAAATCTTGAAGATTGAGGGCGTTTTGATTGAGGTTTATACTTTGCAGTTGTTAAAAGTAATAATGAGCTACAGACACTTTTTGGAAGCTAGATAGTTTATCCCAATTACAGACACCTTTTGGAAGCTAGATCGCTTATCACCATTTTTCATTTTTAAGAACTTAACTAAGAAAATTTAGTAAAATGGTACTGATTCAACAGCTAGATTAAAAGTCTAAAAAGCACCACCTTTTAAGTGATCCACAAACAAGCTCTTTGGAATTAAAATATAATTGTTTATATACATTTTTAATTATTTATGTTTATTTTTCATTTTATTTATTTATATTTTAAGAAAAATATTTTTTTTAATAACGTATTTTTATTTCTTAATTTTTGGTTTTATGGTCAATGTAGTTCAGTAAAAAAATTGGGACTACCTTTTGGTGTATCTAGGTGTGGCTAAGTCAAAGATTTACTTTGTTAATGAAGTTTTTTATTTCTTACTTTATTCCCATGTTAAAGAGTTTTATTTTCGTTTGAAAATAACTTAATTAAGATGATAACAAGTTTACTGTTTATACGACCTATTTTATTAAATTGTGTCTATTTCTCACATTATTTTCAACTTTGTGGTTCATGTAGTTTGCCAAAACAAAATTGGAACTAGCATCTACATTTTAGCTAATGCTAATGTTAGCTAAGATTTGTTGTCAATAATGTCCATCATGAATGATTTAGGCATTAAAAGGTAGTGAGGTGAAATGTCTATTTTCTCATTCTTATTCTTATACCGCAACGGGAGAATGGGAATGTTAGTTTCTTTGATTATTAATATTTTTCAAGTTAGGGAGTTTTAGTTTTGTTATTGATTAGTAATTTTATTCTCAAACTCCATGTTAAATTCAATCTATATAAAGAATATAGTGAACTAATTTAATAATTGCTTCAAATTAGAATCAAAATACAAAATAAAATATAAAAAGAAACCAAAACCATTATGCTTTAATATAACATTTTTTAATGAATTTTGTCAAATTTTCACTTTATTTTCATTTTTATTATGAACATGGTAATCTCTATTATTATTAATTTTATTATAATCGTTGTAATCTAGAAATAATGAAGGTAAAATTTTATTTTAACTTTACCTATACAAAATAGCAAAAGAGAATTTATTTGTTTAATTATGATTAACCAACAAAAAACAACAACTTTGAACTAGAAAAAACATCTCTAATTAAGTATATATATATACATATCTAACACCAAAACATTGCATCTTATACCAAAAATGCTTCCAAACATCCTATACTAAAAATCCATTTTCTAACCAAAACATTAACATTAGCTTAATTGACTTTTTACACTTTGATGCCCTAATGTCATAATTTCGTTTTGAAAAAATGTCTTAAAAAAAAGCTGTTTATTTAAAAAGTCCAAGTCCCAATCTAAATAAAACATAGAAGAAATATCAGAAAAACAACAAGACATAAGTTATATTACATTTTTTTAATGAATTGTCCCTCGAACTCCCTCCATTATGACATTGTAGTTTAGAAGAAATACAAGCCACCTACCTTTGGGATAATGTAAACATCTCCCCTTTGATGACGTAATGTCTAGAATACACATGTTTGTTAAGAAATGCATGCCACCTATGTTTTGGACTAGGGAAGATGACAATGTCAAAGGTTAGTTTCTCCTCAAGTGATGCCCTAATGTACATAATGTACGTGTAAGTTAAGACATGCATGCCACTTACGTTTGGAGCAATGGGAGGTTAAAAAAAAATCTAAATCAAAGCTGAGCTTTCCTCCATCTAACGCCCTAATGTTCACCATACACATCGAGTTGTCAATAACTTGGACAATTAATAAATTAAGTATTAGGTTAATAACTTGGACCATTAATACATTAAGTATTAGGTCTCTTTATCGGATGCGTTATACACGTGTTTAATGCCACGATACAATTAAGATTAGTTGTCAATAACGTGGACTATTAATGAATAAGGAATTAGGCCTCTTTATCTAATGCCACAATACAATAGATTAGTTGTTAAGAACGTGGACTATTAATGAATGAGGTATTAGGGAGTTTCAAGGTTTTATGAATGCAAATTTCATGACAAAGGCATGGTATGCCTTATTCAAACTTGCTTGTGGTAAGAGTATATAAAATTTATGTCAAATGCACAGTATTTGTTATTCAAACTTGTTTTTTGAATTGTAAAATAATTTACTTAAATATTTAATTCTGTGTTATTTTTGCTTGTAGATTATATAGTTGTCAAATTGTTTGTATTTAAATTTTGTGTTATTCTTGTTTATAGATTGTATAGTTGTAAAATTGTTTGTTTTTATTTAAATGAAATATTATGATTATGATAGAACAAAATAATATTTTGAGGTTTTTTTATGAAGAGAATGGATAGATTCAAATTTTTAAAGCATTCCCATCAATATTTATTGATTTACTCCACACCTTCCCATCCATCATTTCATCCTAACCTAGTGGACTAAATATTTTGAAGATTGCATTAATAAACATAATTATTTGAAAGATATTGCCATTTGTCCACTTTATTTTCCATAAATTTGCTAGATCAATGAAGCTTTGAATAGTCTTTAAATCACAAACAGAATCAGACAAACAAACAGAGTTTGAAGCAACAAAAAAGAGGCCATAAAGATTTTTATACCCATTGTTTGAGATAAGTCTTGAACCAATCAATATTAGCATTTCTTAGCTAGTTATAGAGGTACATGCACATAGTTCTCCTTTGTGTCACTACATCTAATCCATGTTGGGTTCCATAGTGTTATTTTTCAACATAATGTTTAGACATTTAGATGTTGAAGATTAGGAAGGAATGGTAAACCCTATAAAAAAATTGCAATAAATATAGTAAAAAGGTTAGATTAAAACTTATCTTAAGATTAAAATCTTTAAACTATACTCTAAAATGACCAAAAATATTATAAATAAATGTAGTCTTGACTTCAGCTATAAATTTTTGGGAGGAAAAATATAATAAAAAAAGCAGTCTTGACTTCCGCTATACATGACATTATCTAAATGATTACTAATATGGTAGTTACTTCAGTCGTGTACTGTACATCCTTGAACTATGGATAAAATCATGATAAAAATTATTATAAATAAAAGCTTATTTTACTTAGTATGCAAACCACTTATCTCTATTGTTCCTGGGAGCTATTTTAAAGAGTTGTAGGTATGAGGTGTATAGTTAAGGGCCCTAAACTATGTATATACCTATAGTAGCAGGAGAGACTGATACAGTGTAACACCCCCTATGTCTTAAGTACATTTATAAATGATTTACGTGTTGAGATTAAAGGGATCATTATTATAATAAAACGGTTATACCCCTCCTAGATAGTTAGCAAGTTTCGCGTGGACAGAGGAAGGAAACGCTTGAAAAAGGAGTAGAGGACGTAAGATGGGGGGCGCTGGAAAAGGAAGGTGCCACAAGGGGATGAAAGAATGAGGGTATCGCTGGTTTTCTTGAACGAGGGAGATCGTTTTCGTGAAGGGAGCAAGGCACAGCTTGATGGAGATGTTTTACTCTTGGTTCTGTGGTGAGGAGGCGACCACCCAAGGATGCATTCAATACTGGCTGTAGAGTTAAGCATTCGTACATAAGGAGATCTATGGAGCTATGTGCATTCGTATTTAAGTAGAGCTATGGAACTATGTCTGCATGTTGTTTTTGTCTTATGTGTTTGGTTTGTTCATCTTACTTCAAAGAGAAGGGGCGGTCTCTTACGCATAACCGGCTCTGATGATTCTTGTATAAACTAATAGCTCTCTTATTAAGAAGAAGAAAAATTCGACCTTAGATTGGAGACCATAGTTATAATGCTTATTTCCAATTGATATTCAATAATTTAAACTATAATACTCTCTTTTCTATCTAGTCCATTGGGTAATAAGATTCAAATTTGCTAAGGAATAACATTGAGCAGTAACATTGAATTAATGCAGAGCTGAAATGAACAGTATTATTAAAGATGGACAGTATACATGCAGCCGAGTAACAGTGAAGTTACAGAGCTGAATGAACAGTGGAATTACAGACTTTGAAACTTATAACAAACTGGACTGAACCAGTGTTTCTGATCCGAGCTGATCACACAAAGTATAGAGGGAGAGCATACGCACTTTGTCTTACAGACTCATTACAAATGAGATCACTGCTTTTGATCCCAACTGATCGCTCGAGGCGCAGAGGGAGAGCATACACAGCGCTTGACACACACAGAATGACACCTAAAATCCGAGTAGACTACTTGCTCAAGACTGACTCTCTAGACTTGCAGAGCTCCTATGAGGCAACCCACGATGCATATAATGAGCCTGAGGAGTCTTATTTATAACAATTTAGCCGGTGCAACCGGTTGACGCAAATTGGCCCTAACCGGTCGAAAAGAGATCCGGTAGCTACGATTGACAACTACTAGTCATAAAGGAATCACCAGGGTGGAGAGTGGGGACTACCACTTCCATTATCTCATCCCTTAACTGGCCGACAGGCATTACGGGGACCCGGAGAGACATCATGACAGACCCGACAGCATAAAACAGAGTGGAGCATAACTGGCCCACGGCAGTACCTAGAATCTACTATTTACACATCAGAGCATTTATCCAGCCCAAGACGGAAACAACGTGGGGAAATACTGGCCCACTCAGGATTCAAACGGCCCACCACAACTTTCAATCATACAGGTCACAACCTTGAAGATATTCCCATATGTCTTCATCTGGTGAGTCATCACCTTGAGCATCATGTATCGGAGATTCTAGAATCTCAAGATCCCGAGGAAGAGGATAAAGCGACGGACTAAAACATCCTTGTACATCTGATCCATGGAAAACTTCTAACGGTTCACAAACAAACTCTCCTCGAAAATGTGACTTAACCTTGAAGTCAAGAGGAATATCATGAATAGTAACTCATGATTCTATGTGATCACCTTCAAGATTTCTCCGAATAACTTTCTGTTGAACATACATTCTATGCTAAAGTGGAGTATAAGATCCTCCTTCAAAATGAAGCTTAAACTTAAACCAATATTCTCGTTGATGAGCAACTTCTAAGTCATCTTTCAAATGGAGGATAAAATTTGCTCTTATATTTTCCCAGTCATGCCTAGGGCAGAATTTATCTAGGAAAACATCTGTCCATCCCGACCATTTAACATTTGCTTTAGGATTTGAAGGGTCAGCAAAAATCATTACAGTCTCATTCTCTCTACAACATTGCAGAATGAGATTGTAGGAAGTCCATGTTAGGCTACCATTGCCTAAATCAGTGTACCAGAGATGTTCATCATCATCATAATCTATCCACACCTCTGAGCAGTCTCTGAGATTCCCTGTAGCGTCTGCAAAACTGAAAAATGCTTCTTTCTCCCATCTTTCTAGGATAGTCAGCTTCAAGGGAGAAGTCTGGATATTCTGAATCATAGTTAATTGCAGAAAAAGCTTAGCTTCATCAGCAGAGGCATATTCAAGAGACTCAATACGGACATCTCTAGGCAATGAACCATCCCAGGGAAGAATAAATAGTCCTTCTTTCTGTAGAAGTTCTTCTCTGGTCTTCTCATTGGGTAATGATGATGTGAAGGCATCTCAATAGAGAGAAACCATCCTAAATGTTTCCACAAATCTTAAGGCCGTGATTGATAAGTGTTACATTTGAAGCAAGAGGGTAGTCTCTTATCATGTTCCTGGTATCGGATTGATTTTGTTAATGTGCCCTTAGTTTGGTTTGGTTGGATTCAAGATACATCTACCTGATAAAGAAGAGTTTCCTCTTATACCATACCTATACCTTTCTTCTCTCGATGCATTTGTAGAGAAGATCAGTCATCTCCAGTGATATAAATATTTCCATAACCTTTTTTCAAGTCGATTCAAATATTAGACTGTACACCTCTGCATGACTATTGAAAAGAACGAATCATCTACTCATCTATGTTCCAGAGAATAATTTTAATCCGCTACATCTTTGTGTTAATTAAAAGAAAAATGTGATCCCCTACGAGGTTATTTAAAAGAATACCCATCCATTTATTCAAATGTAATGTAGCGTTTATTTGTTTGTTTACTAATTGTGTGTGAAAAGGGGCTTCAAGAATAATGAAAAAAAGAGATTAATTAATAAAACTCTTTTTCTATCAAGTCCGTTGGGTTTTGTGGAAGATAGGGGAAAATATTCACCTTCATGAAGGTTGAGGTGGTGTGGTGGTATAGAGTGATAAAATAGTCATTGGTTGTGGCATTGGAGGGAGTAAACAAATATGCCGCATGTAGATTGGTGTAGAGAGAGAGTGAGAGAATATTGTCAAAGTTGTGGGAAGAAAATAAGGACATCTCTCCCACTACTGGATAAATATTTTCCACCTGTAAATGCTCAGCAAGTGTCACCTTCACCCTCTATGCAAGTCATAAACAAAAAATAATGAAAAACTTTAATGACCTAATTTGTAATATATTTTTACTTGAAAAAATATAATAACATATTTGATGAACTACTTCCACACATTAAGTAATGTAAATTATAAACTAAGTGTCAATAAATAATATAAATTGAAAATAAAAACACATAAAAGAAATCTCAAAACACCTCAGTATACAATAAATTTTGTATCTTGAACCAAAAGAACATAGAATAAATATTTTAAAACATAAATAGACATTGATTTATGATTATAAAAATTAAAAAAAAAAACATTTTGCTTACTCATTGCACAAAAATTGCATTAAGTAATATACACATGCTGAAAATAATTAAACTTGAATCATTTTGCTTAATCCCAAAAAAAACTTCTATTAACTAAGTTACCTATGATGAAGAAACATAATCATATATTGCTTACTCCACACAAAACTTCTGTAACTAACATACATATGATGAAGAAATATAATCGTATACTCATTCATAGACTCGTGTTAATGAAAATAGAATCTCAGGTTTATAGTGATTTATAGACTATGTTCAACAAAATAAAATCTCATCAACCTTAATACCAATCTCAAAATATAGCTTACTTTCAGTCTATGGCTATCCATGCTAACTAGCTTTCACATGATGGATTTAAGGCTGAAATATTCAATGTTAAAAAAAATTCCACCGATGTTATGTATCATTGATCTTCTGTATCATTGATAGTATAAGTGTGTAGCAGCAGTTTGGAAACAACGACAAAATTAACAAAATCACACTATTGCAAATCAAAAATGTCCTTAGACAATCCGATTTGCTCCTGGATAGGCGTATTGATGCAGTGTGCCAAGATTAAACGGATCGGTAGCAAGGTTAGGTATAGACATCATGCTTACCTCTTGATCGGTAGACATGTTGTTTATATGGTGCTATCCTGCAGACAGAGAAGGCGATTTGAAGACTCCAGTGGGCTGGACCTCCACATGTTGCATGTTTAACGTCTCGTATAACCTCTCGTAAGGGATATCAGCAGCTATGCCAGCGACAACAATGGCGGGATCCGATGCTACCATGCTTCCTGCGACTTTACCAGTAGTTATTAGACCTTGCCCATCTGCCAGAATGACTGTCATTCATGTTTCTTCTTCGAGCTGAGTGGTGGGAATGGACATTCCTGACAGGGCCATAATTCCCAGCGGCCCTGCATAAGTCACCGTCCCCGCTCAAACTGCCGGTTGCAACAGAGTAACGTTTGTTACCGTCCCGCTCCCACTGAGAATGAATATTCCCAGTCGGGTTCTATAGGAAAACGTCTCCAATGCCATCCTGACATCGACCCCACTGGGGATCTCAAATATGTGACTTTTCAGGGTCTCTCAGGTTTCAGGGATTCCAAATGGAGGAGGAGCACTGGACTTGTTCCTGGAGCCCTTAGGTCTCCCGCGGGGCCTTGTGTTCACCAGTGTACTACCTTCTCCAAGACACTCCTCATCGGCCTTGGTGGCATTGCTGTCAATGTCATCTCTCAAACTTCGTTTCTTGGATGCGTTGTTCATCTGGCAAGCGATTTTCAGGTGTTCGGATTGAAGAGAAAGAACCAAAATGGGGTCTGAAAGTTCCTCTGGGTTGACTGCCCCGGCCATCATTCTATCAACAACCTGCGAAAGCCTGTCTGACATCGATGGCGTCCTGGTTTTTTCACTTAAGGGATGTAATTCACAACATCCTTCTGATTACTCTGCTAAAATAGCAGTTCTTCTCTCCGAGTTCAATTCATTTACATGTTCATACAATGCATCATTATTTACTTCAGGTGTTGGTATTTTGGTATTTTTCGTTATGCTTTTAGATGGTCAACAGTATTGCTTGCCTTCTTCCAGATGTTGCCGTGGTTATTAATTTTTGTGAGTGTCATTGGGAAACGAACTCCGACGTTGTTAGACAAGTAGAATAAAAGAACGGAATAACTTACTCTTTGTACCAATTAGCAGAGCACCCTTGTTGCTTAAATGGAACCTTGATCGTTCGACTGGTGCAAATGGTCAACTCGATAGATTATTCCTAAAAGAACACCTTGGGATTTTTCATTCTGCTTTTAGATGGTCAACAATATTGTTTGCCTTCTTTGTTGCAGTCTTTCATTGGTAATGGTGGTTATTCATTACTGTTGGTGGCATTGGGAAAGGAACTCCAACATTGTTAGACGAGTAGAAAAAAAATAGAAATAAAACGAGTGGCTTTTGCGGGCATTTTTGGATCCAAACTAGTCAAATTATTGGAGCTATTTTATAATTTTAACAATTTTATTTGATTGTTTCATACTAAATCTTTGGTTTTAAAACAACTCATATCGTTAAAATTACCATCTAAACACTATAAATTAAGATTTAAACTATTTAAGATTACCATATAAACACTATAAAGTAAGATTAAGATTTAAATCTTGAAGATTGAGGGCGTTTTGGTTGACGCTTATACTACTCAGTTGTTAAAAGTAATAATCAATTATAGACACTTTTTGGAAGCTAGATCATTTATCCCAATTACAGATACGTTTTGGAAGCTACATCGATTATCTCAATTTTGCAGTTCTAAGAACTTAGCTAAGCAAATTTACTAAAATGATATTGATTCAACAACTAGATTAAAAGTCTAAAAAGCACCACCTTTTAAGTGATCCACAAACAAGCTCTTTGGAATTCAAATATAATTGTTTATATACATTTTTTAATTATTTATGTTTATTTTTCATTTGATTTATTTATATTTTAAGAAAAATAATTTTTTTAATAAAGTATTTTTATTTCTTAATTTTCAGTTTTATGGTCAATGTATTTTAGTTAAAAAATTGGGACTACCTTTTGGTGTATCTAGGTGTGGCTAAGTCAAAGATTTACTTTGTTAATGAAGTTTTTTTATTTCTTACTTTATTCCCACGTTAAAGAGTTTTATTTTCATTTGTAAATAACTTAATTAAGATGATAACAAGTTTACTATTTATACCACCTATTTTATTGAATTGTGTCTGTTTCTCACATTATTTTCAACTTTGTGGTTCATGTAGTTTGACAAAACAAAACTGGTACTAGCATCTACATTTTAGCTAATGCTAATGTTAGCTAAGATTTGTTGTCAATAATGTCCATCATTAATGATTGAGGCATTAAAAGGTAGTGCGGTGAAATGTTTATTTTCTCATTCTTATTCTTATACCCTAATGGGAGAATGGGAATGTTAGTTTCTTAGATTATTAATAGTTTTCAAGTTAGGGAGTTTTAGTTCTGTTATTGATTAGTAAATTTATTCTCAAACTCCATGTTAAATTCAATCTATATAAATAATATAGTGAAATAATTTAATGATTGCTTCAAATTAAAATCAAAATCCAAAATAAAATATAAAAAGAAACCAAAACCATTATGCTCTACTATAACATTTTTTAATGAATTTTGTCAATTTTTCACTTTGTTTTCATTTTTATTCTGAACATGGTAATTTCTATTATTATTAATTTTATTATAATCATTGTAATTTAGAAATAACGAAGGTAAAATTTTATTTTAACTTTACATATACAAAATAGCAAAAAAGAATTTATTTGTTTAATTAAGATTAACCAACAAAAAAAATAACTTTGAATTAGAAAAAAAACATCTCTAATTAACTATATATGTATAACCATTATGAATCATCCAAAAGCATTTTATACTAAAAATGCTTCTAAACATGCTATACTAAAAATCCATTCTCTAACAGCAAAACATTGCATCTTATACTAAAGATGCTTCCAAGCATCCTATACTAAAAATCCATTTTCTAACACCAAAACATTAACATTAGCTTAATTAAATTTATACACTCTTATGCCCGAATGTCATAATGCGTGTTGGTTAAGATTTGTTATCCCTAGCGTGACCATTATTGCATGAGGGGTATAAAGAATTTCATTTTGAAAAAATGTCTTAAAAAACAGTTGTTTCTTTAAGAAGTCCAAGTCCCCATCTAAATAAAACATAAAAGAAATATAGGAAAAACAACAACACATAAGTTATATTAAATTTTTTTTTGTGAATTGTTCCTTGGACTCCCTCGATTATGACATTGTATTTTGGAAGAAATACAAGCCACCTAAGTTTGGGATAATGTAAACATCTCCCGTTTTGATGTAGTAATGTCTAGAATACACATGTTAGTTAAGAAGAAATGCATGCCACCTATGTTTTGGACTAGGGAAGGTGACAATTTCAAAGGTTAGATTTTGCTCATGTGATGTCCTAATGTACATAATGTATGCCCAAGTTAAGACATGCATGCCACTTAAGTTTGGAGCAATGGTAGGTTAAAAAAAAATCAAAGCTAAGCTTTTCTCCATCTAATGTCCTAATGTTCACCATACACATTGAGTTGTCAATAACTTGGACAATTAATAAATTAAGTATTAGGTTAATAACTTGGACCATTAATAAATTAAGTATTAGGTCTCTTTATCCCATGCCATATACATGTGTTTAATGCCATGATACAGTTAAGATTAGTTGTCAATAACGTGGACTATTAACGAATGAGGAATTAGGCCTCTTTATCCAATGCCTTATACATGTGTTTAATGCCACAATACAGTAGATTAGTTGTCAATAAAGTGGACTATTGATGAATGAGGTATTAGCCAGTTTCAAGGTTTTATGAATGCAAAATTCATGACAAAGGAACTATATTCAAACTTGCTTGTGAAATGTAAGAGTATGTAAAATTCATGATAAATGCATAGTATTCGTTATTCAAACTTGTTTTTGGAATTGTAAAATAATTATAAATGCACACTATTCGTTATTCAAACTTTTTTTGGAATTGTAAAATAATTTACTTAAATATTTAATTCTGTGTAATTTTTGCTTGTAAATTATATAGTTGTAAAATTGTTTGTATTTAAATTCCGTGCTATTCTTGTTTATAGATTTTATAGTTGTAAAATTGTTTGTTTTTATTTAAATGAAAGATTATGATTATGATAGAACAAAATAATATTTTGAGGTTTTTTTATGAGGAGAATGGATAGATTCAAATTTTAAAAGAAGACCTATCAATATTTATTGATTTACTCTTCACCTTCCCATCCATCATTTCATCCTAACCTAGTGGACTAACTATTTTGAAGATCTGAATTAATAAACATAATTCTTTGAAAGATATTGCCATTTGTCCATTTTATTTTCCATAAATTTGTTAGATTAATGAACCTTTGAAAAGCTCTTTAAATCAAAAACAGAATCAGACAAACAAACAGAGTTTGAAGCAACAAAAAAGAGGCCATGGATATTTTTATACCCTTGTTTGAAATAAGTCTTGAACCAATCAATATTAGCATTGCTTAGCTAGATATAGAGGTACATGCACATAGTTCCCCTTTGTGTCACTACATCTAATCCATGTTGGGTTCCATAGTGTGATTTTTCAACATAATGTTTAGACATTTAGCTGTTGGAGATTAGGAAGGAATCGTAAACCCTATAAAAAATGCAATAAATATAGTAAAAAGGTTAGATTAAAACTTATCTTAAGATTAAAATCATTAAACTATAGGATAAATTGCCGATAAATATTATAAATAAATGCAGTGTTGAATTCAGCTATAAACTGAAGGGAAGAAAGATATAATAAAAAAACAAGTGTTGACTTCAGCTATACATGAATTTATCTAAATGATTACTAATATTCAGTTGTGTACAGTGCATCCTTGAACTATGGATAAAATCATGATATAAAATATTATAAATAAAATATTATTTTACTCCAGTATGCACACCACTTATCTCTATTATTTCCGGGAGCTATTTTAAAGAGTTGTAGGTATGAGGTGTACAATTGAGGGCCCTGAACTATGTATATACCTGTAGTAGTGTGCACTTATGTCTATTATTCCCAGGAGCTATTTTAAAGAGTTGTAGGTATGAGGTGTATAGTTGAGGGCCCTAAACTATGTATATACCTGTAGTAGTAGGAGAGACCGATACATTTATAAAAGATTTACGTGTTGAGATTAAAGGGATCATTATTATAATAAAATGGTTATACCCCTCTTAGATAGTTAGGAAGCTTCACGTGGACAGAGGAAGAAAACGCTTCAAAAAGGAGTAGAGGAGGTAAGATGGGGGGCGCTGGAAAAGGAAGATGCCACAAGGGGATGGAAGAATAAGGGGATCGCTAGTTTTCTTGAACGAGGGAGATTGTTTTCATGAAGGGAACAAGGCGCAGCTTGATGGAGACGTTTTGCTCTTGGTTTTGTGGTGAGGAGGCAACCACCCAAGAATG
Organism: Pseudotsuga menziesii; assembly: GCA_001517045.1. Lineage (NCBI taxonomy): Eukaryota > Viridiplantae > Streptophyta > Pinopsida > Pinales > Pinaceae > Pseudotsuga > Pseudotsuga menziesii. The sequence continues at coordinate 170,523 of LPNX010159925.1, forward strand.
CATTTATTACCGGCTGTAGAGTTAAGCATTTGTACATAAGGAGATATATGGAACTATGTGCATTCGTATTTAAGTAGAGCTATGGAACTATGTTTGCATTTTGTTTTTGTCTTATGTCTTTGGTTTGTTCATCTTACTTCAAAGAGAAGGGGAGGTCTCTTATCCATAACCGGCTCCGATGATTCTTGTATAAACTAACAGCTCTGTTATTAAGAAGAAGAAAAATTCAACCTTAGATTGGAGACCATAGTTATAATGCTTATTTCCTATTGATATTCGGTAATTTAAACTATAATACTCTCTTTTCTATCTAGTCCATTGGGTAATGATGATGTGAAGGCATCTCAATAGAGAGAAACCATCCTAAATGTTTCCACAAATCTTAAGTCGGTCATTGACAACTGTTACATTTGAAGCAAGAGTGTAGCCTCTTATCATGTTCCTGGTATCGGATTGATTCTGTTAATGTGCCCTTAGTTGGGTTTGGTTGGATTCAAGATATATCTACCTGCTAAAGAAGTGTTTCCTCTTATACCATACCTATACCTTTCTTCTGTCGATGCATTTGTGGAGAAGATCAGTCATCTCCAGTGATATAAATATTTTCGTAACTTTTTTTCAAGTCGATTGAAATATTAGACTGTACACCTCTGCAGGACTATTGAAAAGAATGACTCATCTACTCATGTATGTTCTGGAGAATGATTTTAATCCTGTACATTAATAGCTAAGAAATCCTTCTTGTTGACAGTATAATTAAGTTCAGCCGGGGCTAAGTTTTTACTAATATAATAAATTTCATAAGGTAATTGACCATCCTCCTATCCTAAAACTGCTCCAATAGTGATATCAAAAGCATCTCAAGAAATGTGAAAGGGTAGGGTCCAATTGGGCCCTCTTAAGATAGGAGCTATGGACAACTTCTCCTTAAGATTAACAGACGTTTTCTGGCATGCTTCGCTCCAAACAAACTATGCATCCTTCATTAATAATGAAAACAAGGTATAAGCAAGTTTGGAAAAATTCTCTATAAATCTTCGGTAGTATCTAGCATGTCCCAAAAAACTTCGCACCTCTTTTTGAGTTGTAGGGGTTGGTATATTTTGTATTACCTTGATTTTTTAGGGGTCCACCTGAATGCCATCAACAGAGATGAAGTGCCCCAATACTACTCCTTCACTCATCATCATATGGCACTTTCGAGAGCTTAAAGAGAGCTGGGTGTGTTCACAACGAGTTAAAACTTTTTTCAAATTTTCCAATGCTTCTTCAAAATCCTTTCCATAAGGAGTGAAATCATCCATAAAAATTTCCATACTGTCATTAACTAATTAAGAAAATATGCCGATTACAGCTCTTTGAAATCTTGTTGGTGCATTACATAGACCAAAGGGACGTACTCTTTAGGTAAACGTTCCCAGGGACAAGTGAAGGTAGTTTTCTCTTGGTCTTGAGGAGCAATGTGAATATGATTGTACCCACTAAACCCATCCAGAAAGGAGAAGAACTTCTTCCCCGATAGGGTGCCGAGTACTTGATCAATAAAGGGCAAGGGAAGGTGGTCTTTTTGTGTGGCTTTGTTCAGATCCCTATATCCGACACAAACTCCCCATTTACCATTTTTCCTAGGTACAATTACAAGCGGGGAGACCCCCTCGCTGTCTGAAATAGGATATATAAATCCTGCTTCCAAGAGTTTCTAAATTTCTTCCTTCACTATGTCCCTAAGATTGGGGTTCATTCGTCGTTGAGGCTGACACACAGGCCGGGAGTCGCTTTTAATATAAATATGATGGGTGCACAGGTTAGAGGGAATACCCCTCATGTCTGTAAACTCCCAGTAAAATTCCCCTTTGTTTTATTTGAAGAGACTGGTCAGCTCTTTTGTTTTTCTAAGGAGAGGCTAGGGTTAATATTCAAAGTTTTTCTAGACTCTACCTCAATGGGAATACTTTTTGAATTTTTCAATACTGGGATTATGTGTGTGTCACCGACTAGTGCTTCTTCTGTGAGATTTTCTTGTTCTTCCTTACCCAGAGTAATGTTCAGGATTTGATAAACTTATTTATTGACTGAGGTGGGTTCACTGATGAAGTTATTAATGGCATCATATTCAGTTTAATATTTAAAAGTTAATGCCTTCCCTATAGTTAATAATGGCTGAACACCCTCCTCTTCCTCTGGCTCCATCCAAAAAGAAGTTTCAGCATCTAGACTCGGTCGAGCTAGAGGAGGGAGAGTGAGGTTCTTAGTCTCGATGCCATCTGATATGATCATAGACCCAGATCGACAGCTAAGGTAAGCATCGACTGTAGCCAAACAAGGCCTTCCCAGGATCAATGGGTGTCCACCCAGCTACAACTTAGGTTGTAAAACAAAGAAGTCAGCAGGATACTCCCAAGAGTCAACTGAGATGATGAGATCATCCAGAATTCCTTCAGGTTTAATGGTGGATCTATCTTCCAGTTCTAAAACAGTAAGGGTTGGCCTAAGATTAGTGATCCCAAGTTTTCTTGCAACCTCGATTGTCATGACATTAATAGCTTCTCCTAAATCTACTAGTACGTTAGATATCTATGTATGCCCAATCTCCATAGTGACAGTGCGATTCCCAGGGTCGTCATACTTGGCAAATAGCGTTTTTCTTGTTATTAATGCAGATAATTTCCCTATGACGTGGACAATAGGAGGATCTCTGGGTTTCCTCCCTGGTTTCTTTGTGCATAGGTTTCGAACAGTTCTAGCATAGATAGGTATGTCTTGAAGAGCTTGAAGGAGGGGGATTTTAACATAAAGATTCTTTAACTCTCCTAAGAGGTTAAACTCGGGTTGTCCCCCTACCCTTGGTAGCATTAATCTCTTGGGGTACGGTGGTTGCCTAATCGGCTAGGTAGGTTGCGTATTTCTGGATTTATCATTCTATGTTTCATCCGTCCCATTTGTGGGATGCTTAACATATTCAATAATAGGGGTTGTATCAGATAGATGATGTGGATTCATCCCTTCTTCATGCACAGAGGGTGGAACATCTTCTATGATCACAGGCTCTACTATTTTCCTTGACCATAAGCGAATATCGCTGCAAGGCATAGGGGAAAGGGAGTAGGCAGGCATGTTGACAGTCTCAAATTGATGGACTATTTTATTGTTTGGGTTTGGATTAGGTTGAGCAGGCAGCTTAGGTCGTATCGGTATATTAGGGGAAGAATTGTTCTGCAACTGCAGCTGTGACTGTTGATGAGGGTATTGAGAATATTGAGGAGGATATTGTTGTTGTTGATGTGGAGGTTGTTGAGGAAATTCCTCCATCCATGAGACCAAGAAATTGGTTGGTGTGGTGGCTATGTCCAGGGATTCCATGATTTATAATTTTGCATTGAAGGTTGAGAAGGGTTCCACTCAGAATAAGATGAAGGGAATTATGTATTCACATTTTGAATATTATTCCAATTGCTCATATTATTAAAAAATGGAAACGCGTCTATGGTCATACCTTGGTTTCGAGGCTTCCAAGGTTTCTTTTGTGCAATGAAGTAGACCGGCTCCACCTCTGGAGTTCATGCCTGTAGAACAACCTTCACTTGGGGAAGTGAGGGGCATTATTTTGTGTCATGGTTCAGCTCGCATAGCTGACACACCTCTACCTTGTCAAGCAGGCATTCCTTTAGAGGGTGGTTCTTTCTACATCGAGCACAGAACACACCTAGTGTGAGATCTTCTACTGCCTATTTTTGCTTTGCCGTGAGGACGTCAATTTTTGAGATAGAGCTCATCATTTCTATTTTAAAATTTTCAAGGAGTTTGCCTATCTCTGCACGGGTGGCTCCTCCATTAAATGACTTTTGAGTTCTGTCAAAGACATCACATTATAGCTTATCCCATTTGTCTCGCCTGTTATTCCTAGAAGATCCCCTGGAGTACCTTTTCCATATTTCCACAATCTTTTGGAAAGACTCCTTGGAGATACCCCCCTTTCCTAACAGGTTTAACATATCTAGGCAATCATCCCTAATCTCACGAAGGAAGATTATCTTGAGCACATCTAACCCCATGTTCGTCTGTCCAGCTATTTCCACATTGTATAAGAGCCTTTCTAAAAAATCTTCTAGACTCTCATCTTTCTTCTGCACCATTTTGAACAATTCTTCTCTTTTGTCTTTGGTGTTGCAATATTCCTGATATTTCAGGAACACATGTTTCATCGTGTCCTAATTAGTGAGAGTTCCACCTCCTAAGCTCATGAACCAGCGTAATGCATTGTCCTTCAGAGTGGCATGGATGAGCTTCAACTTTTGTGCATTGGTGATGTAGTCATAGCCGCAATAGAGGATATCAAACTCAAAAATAAATTCATCTGGGTCCTCTGCCGCTTTTCCATGGAAGAGAGGAAACACTGACGATGATATACTTTTCATAGGGGCTGTCCCTTCTGGCTACTGAATCAGGAATTGAAGTGTAGCCACTGTTCCTTCACGTAGGGAATGATCTCCATGATGATGGTTTTCCCCCATTACCTCTTCCTTGTCAGATTCATGTATGTTACTCATTCCTTCTTCTGTTCTCTCTTCCTCATTTCTCTCTTCATTCATTCCTTTGTTCCTCTCCTCATTCGTTTCTTTGTTCTTTTCTTCATTCTTCTCCTCGTTCTTTTCTTCATTCTTCCATTGATCAACAATCTTCTGGTGGAAATGTGTCCACACTTATTTAGTTACAACCTTCCCGTAAATGTGGTAGATCAGGATTCTACCAATAGGTCTAGTTGTACCATATTTGTCCTCTCCTATAGGGATATTTGAGGAAGTCGTGGCTGCTCGTGTTTTCTCCACTATGGACCCTGACGCTGGTGCCATAGGATCGGCAGGGATTCTTTTGATAGGCATTTCCTGATGGAAAGCCCTAGTGGATGAATCAGTTTTTTCAACAAGATCGTCAATAAATGTCCTTCTGCCCAATTGTAGACCTCGACCACCTGCACTGTTAGTATTTTGTGGGGTTTTCGGAGTCGAAAGATGATCACGCTTTACCCTTCTTGTATTCAAGTAACCCAAATAATTACAACAAAAAATGGAAAATACTGGATAGAAACAATTATAGGATGCAAGTAATGATGGTGTTTAATATTTATCCTTCTCCGGCAATGGCGCCAAAATGTCAGGCACCCAATATGCAAGTGAATTACAACTAACATACAGAGTGTACAATATTTATTGTCAACCCGGGGAAGTCTTGTATTTCAAGGATAACATGCATAGTATATGCTTAAACATGAAATTACTGTAACTAAACAATACTATCCTCTATTCGGCTATGCTCATCCAAAGAATCTAATTAATCTAGTTACCTTCTAAGGAATGCAATAACAATTACCTTCTGCTGTGTCTTGATCTAAGAATGGAAAGATAAAAGTCACATCTAAATTACAATTACAGATAAAGGGAAATTTTTTTCACACCACTTAATGATTAACTCAACTATCTAATCTGATTGTCCTAGGAATATAAAGACATAAATTGAATATTGATCTAGGGATTCAAAATACAGAAATTGAGTTCAGTTGTTCTAGGAAATTGAAGGACAGGAATGAAATTCTATAATCATAAAAATAAGAGACAAGCTGCAAAGATTCATGGAAATGGAAACTAAAATATCTAAGGATGAACAGAGTTGTTACAGTTACCATACGAATTGTATAAGAAATAATCACCTACTGAGTCAACTATCACACCATGCCACTACAGGTATCCAAGGGATGCAATCACGACACACTGTAATTCCACACATGTTATAGCTTCCTATGAAGAAATAAAATTAACATAACATCACACAACAAAATAATTGGAAATACCTAATTTAACTCAGCGATCCCTATGGAAGGCGGGCCCAACCTTCACACAGAGATGCTGGCTGAACACATATAAAAACCTTTAGATCAGAAGTAAATGCTTGTATTAAAAGACAGAGTGATTACACAATTCCTCCTCACAGCTAATACAATGAATTGATTATATGTTTAGCAACCCCTCGCTTGAAACAGTTCTTTTATACAATGTAAATCATAATATCCTATCCTGTTATGGGGAAGCCATGAATATCTCTAATCTTTAGGTGCCCTAAATGACAACAACTGTTACAAACGTGGTAGGATGAAAAAAAGGAAACATAGGAAAACTGTTAATCACCCTAGGAGTGACGATATCTTCAGATCACTTCTATACACAAGTAGCAACACACTACTGACCTCCAAGTCTGACGCATTCTGTTACAACTACCTTGGCACAGCTTTCCGGGATATCGCACTGAAACCATATTTCTAGGGTAACGATAGGATGGATGGGGATCAGCTTGAGCGATGAAGGCCCATCCTTTTCGTAGCATGTTCAGCCCAATATTCCTGCAGTCCATATATCTCAAAATACCTTTATAAACCATCATATGTTAGCACATTGAGATATATGAATCGTTAATTATAACAATCATAAGTATTAATAAAATAAAACAATGACCAATCATACCTTGGTGGTTTGAAGAGTAGAGTGGGGGTAAAACGTTTATTTCACATGCTCAATGGGGTAGGATAGAACAAGAAGAGGTAATTAAGGGTGGTCAAAAGAGGCCATTTTTGGGCCCAGCACATGTGGATCTCTACATGCTTGGTCATCTGCTTGGTAACTGGATCTGTGGATATCTTAATAACACTTTGATTGTCACAAAAGAGGACAGTGGACAAAGTACTACCAAGATCAAACTCCGAAAGAATGCCTTGCAACCAAATTGCTTGGATGCAAGCATTCACCGCTCCTCGATACTCAGCCTCTGTTGAAGATAATGCTATGGCATCCTGCTTTTTTCTAGACCAACAAATGGGGCCACCACCAAACATGAATACATATCCAGAATTAGAATTCTGATCAATATAATCACCCACCCAATTGGAATCTATGTATCCAACCAGCTCTATCTCGGAGTCTGTAGCATAGTGAATGCCGTAGGTCCTAGTTCCCTGAATATGCTGGAGGATCCTTTTTCCTACCTTCCAATAAAGATCACGAGGATGTCGCATGCATCTTGATACAGAATTCATGGCATAACAGATATCAGGATGAGAATGTGTCAAGTACAACAAGATACCAATCAACTGTCGATAGATAGTGTCGTCCATGGGTGGTGTGGTTTTTCCTTCTTCAAGGTTGATCCCTAAAAGGAAAGGGAATGCAGCATAGTGAATGCCGTAGGTCTTGGTTCCCTGAATATATTGGAGGATCCTCTTGCCTACCTTCCAGTCAAGATCATGAGGCTGCCGCATGCATCTTGATATAGAATTCATGGCATAACAAATATCAGGCTGAGAATGTGTCAAGTATGACAAGCTACCAATCAGTTGTCAATGGATAGTGCAGTCCATGGGTGGTGTGGTTTTTCCTTATTCAAGGTTGATCCCTAAAAGGAAAGGGAATGGTGCAGGCCTGCATTTGTCCATGTTAAATTTGAATAATAGGTCTAATATGTATTTGTACTGAGTGACCATTGTCCCATCATAATTTTGCTCAATTTTGAGCCTCAAAAATTGTTTTAGGAGCCCCAAATCTCTCATTTCAAAGGCATTGTGGAGAGCATTTTTTATGGCTGAAATCGAAGCAACTGTGCTACCTTTGATCATTAAGTCATCAAAATATAAAACAATAAAAATCAAATGACCATCAGAATTTTGTTTTTACACATTTGCATCTGATCTACACCTTTGGAAGTTTTGTGAGTGAAGGAAGGCATCCATCTTGGAACACCACTCTCTTGGGGCCTGTTTTAACCTGTATAGTGACTTATTTAGCTTGCAAATCAAAGATGGATGAGAGATGTAGCCCATAGGTTGATTCATGTATATCTCCTCATGAATATATCCATGCAAAAAGGCTAACTTAACATCCATATGATACACTTCCCAACGCTTAGATGATGAAATTGCCAAAACAAGGTAGATGGAGTCCATTTTTGCAATCGGTGCAATGGTCTCATGGTAGTCCACACCTTAGACTTGAGAAAAAACATTTTCCTACCAGCCTTTCCTTATATTTATAGGTGCTTCCATCAGCAGCAACCTTGGTCTGAAACACCCACTTGCGTTGAACAAATTTCCTTCCCAGAGGAAGAGAAACTAGCTCCCAAGTAGTGTTTTTTTGAAGAGAAATCATCTCTTCATCCAAGGCAACTTGCCATCTCAAATCCTTCTGAGCATGGTAGTTGGAATTTGGGTCTAAATTAATCATCAAATAACCAGTTTCAGATAGCAAATTATCAGGACAAGAGAGTGCAATACCTGCTCTTTGGAAATCAGACCAGGTTCTCCTTGGATCATCCAGATTTCCAATGTTATCTCCTGCGGAGGAGAGTGTCTGTCGGGCCCATCTTGGAAGATGATTTTGTACTTCAGGTTCTGATTCAGCATATGAATTTTGCTGCACACTAATATTAGAAATTAGAGGATCCAAATCAGGGTCTTCACCCCCAATTTCATCATCCAAATATTCAATTTAATAGGAAGGAAATTCAACATTTTTCTCCTTCACTAGTTCCACCTCCTGAAGAGGCTCATCGAACTTGACACTTCTCTCAATGATCATATGTTTTGTTTCGATATCCATTAGCTTGAAACCTTTTGATTCATCAGGATACCCAATAAACGTACATTCTATGCTTTGCAGTTGCAAATCCCTCCTTTTATCAAGTGGAATTCGGGCCCATGCAGTGGACCCAAACACCCGCATGTTCGACACATCTGGCTTGTGTCTGAAGTATGCTTTGAAAGGGGTATTCCCTTTCATGGATGAGTGTGGCACTCTATTATGAATATATTCTACATCATGCATGGATTCAGCCCATGAATTTGTATCCAACTTCTTTGATTCCAACATACAGGTGGTCATCTCCTTGAGAGACCGATTCTTCCTTTCCGCTACACCATTCTGCTCGGAAGTGTAGGGAATTGAATGCTGGACCTGAATACCACTTTGGGAGCATATGTGCAGCAACTTATTACTGACATAGTCCCTTCCATTATCATATCTCAATAACTTGATCTTAATCCCAGAGGAATTCTCGATCAAGGCCTTCAGTTCAAATAATTTTTCACATACTTCAGACTTCTTTTTTAGAAACAAGACCCACACGTACCTTGAAAAATCATCAATAAAAGTCAGAATATACCTTGATCCATTCATGGATGTGACATGCATTGAACAATGGATATCTGAATGTATCAGCCCTAATATGCATGTAGGTCGGTTTTCCTTCCCTCGATCGAACTTGTGCTTAGGGTGCTTTCCAACCACATAGCCCTTGCAAATTCTAGTGGTTTCCTTGATGACCAAGAGGCCTTCAACCATGGATTTTTTGTAATTGCTGCAAATATTTGAAATTTAGATGGCCAAACCTTTCATGTGACATCCTACTAACTTCATTTCCATGACTTAGCAGTGTAGTGGTCTTTGCATCTGCCACAAAGTGGAGGAACTCATAGGCTTTTGCATGATGGTTTGCAAGGCCTTTAGCAATGAGTCTCCCGGATGCAAGTTCCATTATCTCAACATAATTTGAGCTGAAAGATACTCTCTTAGGAACTCCTGTATGTTTCATCTGATAGACACTAAGGAGATTTGATGCTAGAGACGGTACATACAAAACTTTTGAAAAATAGCCATTCTCAAGATCAACTGTACCTTGTCCTTTTGAAATGATAATGGATTCATCTCCCATGTGGATGGGGATGGATTTTCCAGTCTTCAAGGATGAAAAGGAGTCTCTTTCAAGTATCATGTGGTTCGAATCTCCATAATCAATCAAGAGTGCTTTGGACTTCGAAGTGCTTTCCATGAGGACATGACCTTTTTCATGTTGTGGTTCCCGATCTTGCTGATCTCTCCTCCGAAAGATTTCTAGAAGATTGATGTGATTTCTCTCAAGGAGAGAGGTAGCTTCATCAATATTCTTCTTCATGCAGGCATGTTCAGGGTGAAATCCTTTCTCGCGGTATGAACACTTGACTTTTTCCTTTCCATGATTCCCTTTCCCTTTGTTCTTCTTTGAGTCGGAAGACTCATCAAGCTACTGGTTTTCAACTTTAGGCTTAGGAGCTTTGAATTTAGTTTTTGGGATCTTCTGCTGCTTTCCTTTACCGTTTAGATCTTTGGGCCCCGATACATGGAGGGGTTGATCACAGGAGGTTCTGATGATCCCCATCTGGACAAGCTTATCATGTTCACTTGCGAGGGACTCAATGAAGGCATTGAGTGTAGGCATCTTTTATCCAGGGGTTGTGATCTTCCCCACACAAAATGTAGAGACAAAAACTAAATAATCAGCTCTAGGTTTGGAGAGTATGGAGAGGATGAGATAATAATCCTCTTTCTCCACTTTACATTGATTCAACAATAAGACAATGTGCTTGAACTTTGTGAAAAATGTCATTCAAGGTCTCAAAATTGGAAGGATGGAGAGACATCAATTCATTTTCGAGATGGTAAACTTTCAAATCATCTTGCTTTCCATACAGGGCTTCCAATTTGTCCCAAATTTCCTTTGGATTCTTCAATCCTGAAAGATGGAAAAGAAGATCCTAGGAATTTGAGAGGCACAAGAATCCAAATGCTTCATCCTTCTTGTTCAAGAATGTAGATTTGTCTATTGCAGAACCAAGATCTTCTTCAGTGTCCATGGTGACCCTATATAGTCCTATGGAACGTAGTTGGATCTCCATGTCACCTTTCCATGAGTGGAAATTGAACGGAGTCAAAAGATCTACGGAAGAAGCCATCTAAATCTGCTGGAGCGAATGCTTTCACCTGTCAAAAACCTAAAAGTCACAAGAAAAAGGGCAATGTAAGGTCGGAGAGCCTACACATTTTAGGATTTCATCACACCCAGCATAGTCAATCAAGCAAGTTTGATCAACAAGTTCTTTACTAGGGGTATTAAGTGGTAAGCCTTGGCTTCTGGAGCAGTTCTAGATTTTTGAGCTATTGCTCAATTTTCATGGAAGATCTATCAAAAAACTTGTTTTTGAGAGATCTGATCTTCGTCCCACCATGTGCTCTGAAACCATATTAATCTGTCACAATAATCTAGGGACTTGTTAAGTCAGTAATTTTTCCTAAATTTTTGGTTTATTTTCTCCAGTTTTGGTTTTTTTTTCAATCTACCTCAGTTAAATTTTTGGTTTTAATCTTCAGTTTTGGTCTCCTTAGAAACTCTATTGGTGATTGAATAGGTTTTGAACACAATCTTTTTAGATTTTATTTGGTTTTTGATGATATTTTTATGTTTTAAAAAGGGGTAAAGAAGGTTTTATCTTCAAAGGTTGATTCATTAATGTGTTGAGAGACTAGTTAAACCTATTTTCTAAACCTAGCAGCTTACAAAACCTTCGACAAATTGGCAAAAAGATGCAAAACTGCGAAAATTTGACTTAGCAATTATTCTTGTAGCGCTGGTGGAAATTTTAACAAAGAGTGCGCTACAAAAATATCGCGCCTCTCTGTTTTTCCGATTTTAATGCAGATTTTCATCATGATTTTTGTCTGGAATTGACTGATCATATTTTGTAAGGTGTTTTAACACGTGTGACCACAGTTTAGACATGATTTTAGGCAGTTATCAGTCACGCAGCCAAAGCAGGTTCATCATTGCTAAAAACGTGGAATCAGTTGGACAAGATCAGCAAATCTCGGCTAAAACTGTCAAGTTTCTCGTTCTACATGCATTATTGTAGGAGAGGAGAGTTCGTGGTGAAGATTCAGAACGCTAAAGAAGTGGATCCTGTTCCTGTGAAGAGAAGACAACATTTTTAACGCCAGCAGAAAATTAGGGCATCTTAATCCTCTCGTTTGCGGTTAAGGAGATGATCTGGAGACACTTGTATACCTGAGGAGAGACCGTTGCTAGCTTAAAACAGAGCTTTAAGCCACGGCAGTAGTGAAATTGGTAGGTGCTTCGATACAAACCCTTATAACTCGAAAATTTGGGTTTTCCTTGCTGCGTGTTTATCTCGAGAAATTGCCTGTTTAAGATGATAGAATGGGACATGAAATAAACTTCCCACCACATAAATAGTTAGCAGAAGCCATTATGAAGTATCTGAAGGAACAGAGCAGCAAAAAAGCATTGACCTTAAAGCATGCAGCCTATGAGATTTTAGTCACTGTTTGAACAAAGATAGTATATAATTTGTCCTCCCATACATTCGAAACTCTGGTGATGATGCAAGGTGATTGTAATGAGCTAAATGAATGTAGTTTGTCTCTGACCTAATGCCAGTATAAACCAGAAATTGCAGGAAACAACATGTACAAGATTTATAGATTGGTTGGTTATGCTCATGTTTCACACAGAGGGTGTTTTGTGATTTATTCAAGTGGTTTGAAAAGCTGTTGGAATTGTCATGACTGGTGAAATCACTCGCTTGCAAAACAATGATCAAGTGCATGGAGGACAGGTTGGCTTTAATGTACCAGTATTTGATGACATTTTGTGGCTAGGGTGAACATATTGCAAACATTGGTGCTCTTCCATTTTCTCATACAGATAGCCTCCGACTCGTTTGATAAGCATATGATTGAGGTCACTTTTGTAAAAGCTGAAGCACTGGAGAGATTTAGGGTTTGAGGTGAAGCTGTTTTGATGCTGAGATTTAAGTGAAACCTTGATGAAAACAGTCATATTCACTGACAGTTTTCCATTGCATTGAATAGTCTGGATATTGAATTGATGTCTTCAGTGTTTGAATCATTTTGTAATAAGGATGATCACAGTTTATGTTTGAAAACGCATTATACTATTTCCTAAACCCTAAAACAAAGAATTTGAATGGCTGATATTATGAAACAGTTTGATATTCTGCCTGATGGTGCAGTTTGAAAATTAAGCAGAGCCTATTGTTCATATGATAGTTTTCGGTTATGTTTGATCTGATCTCACAGTTTATCTATTAGAAACCTAATTGTATGGTTGATACAAGGGAAAACTGACATTGCAGGCCTATACAGGAGTACATAGCAAATTGAAAAGAGTTCAAATAACAACAAATCAGTTTTAAAACATTTCTAAAACCTCAAGTCAGACTGTTTCTATCTGCTGAAAGGAGAATATGGGAAAAAGTGGAAAGGTCAACAGGGCTGAGCCCACAGACCTAACCTGGGTTCAGAAACTTCCGGACTGTGCAGAACTGTTTCAGCAAGCAGACTGGTTGAAGTTTTTCAAGAAGATTGATGGTTTCAATGCTCAGGTGTCCTGCAAGTTTGCCAAGGGACTTAAAGAAGATATGATCATAATGGATGCTTTGAAATTCAAGCTAACTGTGGAGTTAATAGCAGAAGCTACTGAGATCAGCAATGAGGGAGAGCAGTGGTTTAAAAAATCACCTTTTGAGTTTGAACCCCAAAGATACTTATTGCCTAATGTGACTCCTGACTGGAGCAAGGGTATCCTCATTCAAAATTTCAGGGAGTGGATTGAGCCCATAAGGATACTCCAAAGTTATGTGACCTGTGAAGGAATATACTCATTTGTCTTTAAATACCACTTCAGGTTCCTGCAACACATAGTAGGAGTTTCAAAAATGAACTTGCACTTCTTTTTCTTAAAAAGCTTGCAGAAGATGTCAAGTAAAATAAAGCCACATGATGATCACACTTCCCAGTCACTTTTTCACCATGGTCTCATTAAACTGATCATCACCACAGTGTTGCAGCATGAGGGAAGGAATTGGGATTTCTTTTTATTTTGGTCAGATATTCATCCTCAAAAAGAAGAACAGTAATCAAAGAGACAGACTGACAAGGGGAAGGTTATGATCAAAAAGCTAGGTCACTCAGTCAAATCTACAAGTAAAGATGAGTTCAAAGCCAAGAAGGTGACAGAGCAGGTAGCAAAACAGGTGAAGGATGACAGTCAGCTCAAAGTGGTTTCAGAGTACCCTAAAGCCAAGTACTCATTGTTTGCACATGAAGATGTACAGCCTTGTTTGAAATCACCACCAGTAGCACATTCTGAGCAAGCTAGGACTATTGATATAGAAGGAGCTGCTACTCATGAAGAGGAATTACAAACTAAACCAAGGAGCCCTCTTACCATACTATCTAAAGATGAAGGTTATTTACTGGAAGATGAGCAGCAGATTTTTGAGACAGAGCCAAGTACAGAAGCATGTGGAGACTTTACTACCTCAAAGGTAAAATCAGACAAGTCTAAGAAAAAGAAAAAGAAGAAGGTAGCTTCATACAGAAGGTCATACAAAAGGCCTCAAACCAGACCTACTAACAAGCTGAGATGGAACATGAAAAAGCTGCTTAACCCCAAACTAGAGTCCAAACAGGAAGCTTTGGTGATTAGTTCTTCCTCTAGTGAAAAAACAGAAATGGTTGAAAAGAGCAGTAAAGGTAAGGGAAAGAGAACTGTCAAGCCTTCCTCCTCTTCCCAACCTGCAGAGACAAAAAGACCATAGTTAGTAGGAGAAAGTGAACAGCCTAGGTCTGAATTATTTGAAATAATTGCTGAAATTAAAGCTAGACTTACCAAGAAGCAAGAAGAAGATACAACAAAGGCAGATGCTTTTGGAGATCATAAATTGGATGAAGAGGATCAGGATATTCTCAGGCAAGCATGATATTTAGTAGAATCAGTTGTTCATGATTATTTTTCAGATCTTTTAATGCAGGAGGACAATATATCAGAGATCCCAAATTTTGATGAAGAGAATGTACAGGAAAGTATTCATAGATACAGGAAACACATGAAGCACCTACAAGAAACGAATGATGGATTATTCAAAGTTAATAAAGGGCTGGTAGAGAAGTTGCAGGATATGCATAAGCATTTTTTGGAGCTGTCAGAAGTTTCTAAAGAAGTCCTTAGCAGGAAAAGGGTTGCTGACAGGTACTGTGCAAAGCTGGAGAAGACTGTTGATCATCTACAACAGGAAAATGAAGACTTGCAGAAAAGGATAACTGCTATAGAGAAAAAGGATAAAAGAGCTAAGAAAAGGGCTCGAGGTCTAGATGGTATATCTCTTCTTGTGGAGGCAGCGAAGGAGATCTGAGGCAGTTTGTAGTTAGTGGTTCTTTAAGATAAATATTTTGTTTTTGGTTAAGAGTTTTCTATTTTTAGCAAGCATGTAATTTTGTAAAAGTAACTTTTTGCTTTACGTATTTAGTGACTCGATAGGAGCAGTTAGAAAGAGAAACCTAACTGATTTTGGGAGAACTTTCTTATTTAAATGAGTTAGGAAGTCATTGTAAAGGTTCTGCTTTTGGGAGCATCAAGAGGTCTGCTAGCTGCCTGTACTATCAGACTTGTTCAGAGAACTGGTACTGTACTCTTATATACATTTAATAATGAAACTATGAATATATGACTCTTTACCCTTCATTTGATCTATGTTGGCATTGTTTTTGAGCATGTTTTGCTTCTTAAATGGTAATTTCATTGCTAGTTGATGTCTTTTTCTGGTAATGCTTATCTTTTAATGTATGAACCACAGCATAGTTTCTTTGTTGGATGTTTGTGATATATTGGGCATCTTCATCAGTGTATGTCTGTTATTTAGTTGTTTCTTTTACTCTGAATGTATTCCCTGCATGATCTTGAAGCTTACAACCAAAAACACATGAACAAAACCCTAAACCCTAGTTTGAATTGATTTTTTCTCTTGAGATTGTGTTGGCTTGTTCCCCTATCCTTAGGAACAATTTCTGGCACAAACATCTTTGGCACCGTTGCCGGGGACGAAGCTGAAGCAAATCTTCCCTGGGATACTTATCATTTTCCTAGTTTAAGAGGTGAACTTAAACCAGCATCTTTTGAAGGCTATTTTCACCAAATTTGGACACACTGGCTTCTAGAAGTATTGGAACCAGGAGCAGACCTACATATCCCTTGCTACGGGGTGTGACAGACCCTGAAAATATTATTAAAACAGCAAGAAAGATCAGCAGGTCCCAATCTTTTCCAGCTGCTTGTGATCCTCACCAGTTGGGTGATTCATTAGACCCAGCTAAAAACTCACCTTGGTTAAAATGTATCATTCCTGAAAATACTTTTCAAGTTTTTACCAATCCAGAAAATTTTTTGAAAGCTAAAACCACTTCTCTTGGAAAAATCCCACTCTTTCAGCTGAAAACATGAAAGAATCCTTTCCAAGCAAGTACTAGTCAAGTTTCTTCCTCTTCAAAACCTCAACCTAAAACTCAGTCCACAATGGCAGCCCAGAATCCACCTATGGATATGATGGACAGAATGATAGCTGCTAGGTATGCACCATTAGCATTACCCCATCCCTTACATGCCTTGCCTACTCATGATTATCAGAAATATATGCCCCGATTCAATGGACAAGGTGAAACAACTGCATAAGAACATTGGGAGGCCTTCTTGAGTTATGCAGACAATCAGAACATTGAAATTAAAGATGTATGGATGAGAGTATTTGTGCAGAGCTTAGATGGGGATGTGAGAAAATGGTTCAGGGAGCTCCCAGCCAACGCCATTACAATCATTGAAGAGCTTCGTGACCTTTTCCTGAGGCAGTGGGGAGACACCAACGACCACACTTATTATATCACTGAATTTGGTGCACTCAGAAGAAAGAAAGATGAGACTGTGGCTGATTTCTTAAAAAGATTTAACAAGATGTATAGTAGGATTCCAGCAGAGATCAAACCTACTGAAACATTATCCAAATTGACTTATGCAAATGCATTTGACCATGAATTTTCATTATTACTCAGAGAAAGAAGAGCTGTCTTCTTGATGAACATGCAAGATGCAGCATTGGAGGTGGAGTCAAACTTATTGGCTTCAAATAAACTTAAAAAAGAAACATCTCAACAGTTATATGAAAGAAAAGGAAATAAGGAGAATGTTTCAACAAGTGCTGCACCTCAGTCTGCTGAAGCCAAAATAGATGAAATGGCTAAACTTGTGAAGGTTCTCACTGCCAAGCTGAACAAACTAGAACTGGAAAATAATTCTTCCAAGCCCGCTCCAGAGGCTCAGAGGAATCCGAATAATCAAAATCAATTCAGGAGGCAGTTTGCTCCTAGATTCATGCCAAGGGAGCGAAGAAATAATGACATTCAGCAGGAAAGGAGGGAGAATGAAGAGCAGAGAGTGCCCCCACCTTTTCAAAATAATGTAGCTGATGAAGAGGAGGTTGATGAACAGCTCCTCTTTGAGGAGACTGAAACTGACCAAGACATGAATCACTTTGGAGATGGTTTATCCACAGGTTTTGTAACAGAAGAATATTTTTTGAATTCTGAATTTTATGATGCTGATTTGTATCAAGTTGAAGATGATTTAGAGTTTGAAAAAACTGCTGTAAATGCTGCTGCTAATCAGAATGGAATTAAAAAGACCATTAATCTCAGATCTGGTCCGAAACAAGTAGTCCAAGCTCCCAAGAAGAAAGCTGATGTACCCACTGCAAATGTTCCAGCTGCAAATGTTCCTGATAAACAAGTTGCTGATCCTGTCACAGAGAAGAAGCAGCCTACAGAAAAGTCCAAGAAAAATGCTGAAATTGAAGAGGTAAACAGGTTAGCTCAGAATTTCAATTTGGAAACTGAATTAGGGAATTGAAAATTCATGTTCCATTGACTGAACTTATAAAGAATCCATCTTATAAACAAACAGTCTTAAAAGTTATGAATTCTTCTAGTAGTCAGCCTGCTGCCAGTGGTCAGCCTGTTTCAGATACTGTCAATTTGCAAGAAGAAAGCCCAAAAATATTTATTGGTTCTTCCCTAGCTGAGAAAACAGAAAATGAAGCTGGTGCTTCTCCTCCCTTCTATGTTACCTTAACTGTTCATGACCAGATGATCCACAATTGCCTATTAGACTCCGGAGCATCCCATAACTTAATGCCCAAAGCTGTGATGGAAGCCCTTGGCCTCAGTATTACCAAACCTTACCATGACTTATATGCCTTTGACTCCCGAGCTGTCAAGTGTCTAGGGGTAATTAAAGACATGGTTGTTAACCTTACTCAGCTTCCCATGAAGAGTGTCATAATGGATGTTGTTGTAGCAGACATCACACCCAATTTTGGTATGCTTCTTTCAAGATCTTGGGCAAAGAAGGTAGGAGGAACCTTACAGATGGATCTTTCATATGCCACCATTCCTGTTTTTGGTGGATAAAATAGAAGACTTTACAGAGAACTACAGTTTGCCTACATTGTCACAGATGATAAAAACCCTACTAATCACCCATTGTACTCTGTTGACAAAGATTTAGGGACTTGTATGTTGAATTTCAGTGATGAAGATGATTCTGTTGGCCTTTTACAAGTTGAAAAAAAAAAACCAATGAAACATTGCAGAGAAGAAGAAGATCAGTTGTGGGAATTGTATTTTGATGGATCCTCTTGTAAAGAAGGTGCTGGAGCTGGAGTTTTGCTCATTTCTCCTGGAGGTGAAACAGTCAAACTCATGTATAAGCTGGAATTTGTTACCACTAACAATACTGCTGAGTATGAAGCTCTGATATTAGGACTGAAAGCTACTAAAGACTTAGGCATTCAGCAAATCACTGCATATGGCGACTCCGAATTGGTTGTTCGACAAGTGAAGAACAACTATCAAGTAAAGCAGGATTTGTTGAAGGTCTACAGGAATGAGGTATGGGATATGCTTGAAAACTATTTCATAGCATTTAATATCACTCATATTCCAAGAAATCACAATGAGACTGCAGATTCTTTAGCTTTGGCTGCCTCATACTTCAAAATTCCTAAAACTACTCAGTTAAGGTATCCTATGGAGGTAAGGTACAGACCATGTGTCCCTAACAATGTAAAACACTGGATGGTTTTCGAAGATGATATTGAAATCAAGAAATTTCTTGAGCTTACAGATGAGTTTTCCAATGCTCAAATTGATCAGGATGAAGGAGAAGAACAAGATGATGAGTCTGCTGAAAGTGAGTCTGCTGAAAATGTTTTTGCTGAAAATGAGTTTCCGGAAGATAAGATTGCAGGTCATAAGATCATTGAGTTGAAGAGTAATTTTATCCCTAAAGGTTTAGTGCCTTTAGAAAGAATTTTTACCAAGGATGACACCCCTTCAAAGCCAGTGGTTCAATCCTCAGAAGACAATGTAGGGGACTGCAATATTGGTACTGCAGAAAACCCAAGAATGGTAAAAATTTCTAAATCTCTGTCAGCTGAACAAAGGAGCAGATATATTAAGCTTTTGAAAGAATATGTGGATGTATTTATATGGTCCTATGAAGAGTTAAAAACTTATGATACATCAATTATTCAGCATAAGGTTCCCTTGAAGCCCAATGTCAAGCCTTTCCGACAGTTTTTGAGAAGGATAAATCCGGCCTTATTCCCTGTGATTGAAAAAGAGATTAAAAAGTTAATGGATGCCAAGATAATAGTGCCTCTCAGGTACTCTTCCTGGGTTGCAAATCTTGTACCTGTCAGGAAAAAGAATGGGGAGATTAGACTGTGTGTTGATTTCAGAAATCTTAACAGATCTTCATTGAAAGACAATTATCCTTTGCCAAAGATTGAACAGGTCTTACAGCAGGTTGTGGGGGCACAAAGGATTTCCATGGTGGATGGATTTTCAGGGTACAATCAGGTTTCCATGCACCGAGTTGACAGAGAAAAGACAACATTTACCACCCCTTGGGGAACCTTCATGTACGATAAGATGCCCTTTGGGCTGATGAATGCTGGAGCAACTTTCCAGAGGGCAATGGACATTGCATTTGTAGGTGAGAAAGATAAGTTTGTTGTCATTTATTTAGATGACATTACTGTGTTCTCACAGTCTGATGATGAGCACTTAAAACATTTGAGGAAAACGTTTCAGAAATGCAGGAAATTTGGACTGTCTTTAAACCCCATGAAATCTCATTTTGCTGTTCAAGAGGGCAGACTGTTGGGTCATTTGGTGTCTGCTGATGGCATTAGAATTGACCCTGAGAGAGTCAAAGCAATACTAAAGATCAGTTTGCCCAGGAGCAAAAAGGATGTGCAATCATTTATTGGCAAGATAAATTTTTTGCGGTGGTTCATTCCTAATTTTGCTGAGACCATTAAACAAATCACAGCAATGCTAAAGAAGGACCAAGAGGTTAAATGGACTGTTGAAGCAAAAGCAGCTTTTGAAAAAATAAAGGTGGCTCTGACTGAAGCACCTGTTCTGGTAAGTCCTGATTTTTCCAAGGAATTCCTTACTTTTTCTTTTGCCTCAGCAGATAGAATTGCAGCTGTCCTACTTCAGAAAAACAAGGAAGGACTAGAGCAGCCCATTTCCTTTTTCAGTAAGACTCTCAGGGACTTTGAACTGAAGTACAGCATTCTAGAAAAAGAAGCCTATGCTCTGGTGAAAGCTCTGAAATTTTTCAGAATTTATATTCTTCATTCAAAGGTGATTTCTTTTGTTCCAAATGCAGCAGTGAAAGATGTTCTGACCCAGCATGACAGTGAAGGAAAGAGGGGTAAGTGGATTGCTAAAATTATGGAATATGAGGTGGAAATCAGGCCTACTAAGCTTGTCAAAGGACAGGGATTGGCCAAACTGCTTGCTGATTCAAATTGTCAAGCATTGGGTCTGCATATCATGGCTGAAGATAATACTCATGAAGAAGAGCAAGCAGCACTTGAAAAAGAAAAGATCATGGACTCTTATTCATCTTCAGACTGGTATGCTGATATTGTCTATTTCCTATTATTTTTGCAAT
The DNA here is from genome assembly GCA_001517045.1 of Pseudotsuga menziesii. Lineage (NCBI taxonomy): Eukaryota > Viridiplantae > Streptophyta > Pinopsida > Pinales > Pinaceae > Pseudotsuga > Pseudotsuga menziesii. Next base: position 191,265 of record LPNX010159925.1, read on the forward strand.
GCCCTGATCACTTAGATAGGAAGGCTACTAGGTCTCTGAAACTGAAAGCTACTAAATATTGTTTGCTGGAAGATCAATTGTTCTGGAAAGACCCATGAGGCATCTTGTTAAGGTGTTTGGATCAGGCTGAAATAAGGGAACTAATTTCAGAATCCCATGAAGGAGCTTGTGGAGGGCAGAAATATTGGAAAACCATAGCTTACAAAATCTTGAGAGCTGGATACTATTGGCCCTCCCTCTTCTCAGATGTTTACCAGCAGGTGAGAGATTGCATACCCTGTCAGAAATTTAAAGGTAAACAGAAATTATTATCCTTGCCATTGAAGCCTATTGCAGTCAATGCCCCTTTTCAGCAATAGGGTCTAGATTTTATTGGAGAGATAAATCCAGCATCTTCCGGATAGCATCATTGGATTCTGACAGCCACAGATTTCTTCACAAAGTGGGTAGAAGCCATTCCTACAAGGAATGTTACAGATAAGGTGATTATAGATTTCATTGAAGACAATATCTTGAGCAGATTTGGTTGTCCACACAGATTAATAACTGATAATGCCAAAGCATTCAAATCTAAAGCAATGGTGGCTTTCTGTGAAAAAAATGGCATTGTTTTGAAACATTCAACTCCCTATTACCCTCAGGGAAATGGCCAAGCTGAATCATCTAACAAGAATGTCATTCAAAGCATCAAGAAATTGCTGAAACATAACAAAAGGTCTTGGGATTCAATGCTGAAGTATGCATTGTGGGCAGACAGGATTACAGTAAAGCAGGCCATTGGTACTTCTCCTTTTCAGCTAGTATATGGCACAGAGGCAGTGTTCCCTGTTCAGTTGGGGATTCCAGTGATGAAATTCCTCCAAAACTCTCAGGAGGAACCAGATGACATGCAAAGGAGGATTTTTGAGATGATAGAGTTGCAGCAGCATAGAGAGAAGGTGGACAAAGAAGCTCAGTTGTACAGAGCTAAAGTAAAAAATAGGTTTGACAAAAGAATTAAAGAGCATACATTTTCAGAAGGTGAGTTAGTTTTAAGATGGGATGCAAGAAAGGAACAGAAAGGTAAGCATGTCAAATTTGATAATCTCTGGTTTGGTCCCTTTCCGATAGCTAAAGTTTTGGAAAATAATACATTCATCTTGCAGTCCTTGAAAGGTGAGGAATTGCTCAGCCCTGTCAATGGGCGATTCCTCAAGCATTTTTACAGTTTATGAGATCATTTTCACTCTTCATTGTACATACCGGTGTGAGTGAGGTTGAATAAAGACTCCATATCCCAATGGAAGTTTTCAGATAGGTGAATAAAGGACAGAAGGCACTGGTCTACAGGTTCTTGAAGCCTCATAGGGAGGACTTCATCCCGCAGCTGGAGCCAGATGTTAAGTCAGTAATTTTTCCTAAATTTTTGGTTTATTTTCTCCAGTTTTGGTTTGTTTTTCAATCTACCTCAGTTAAAATTTTTGGTTTTAATCTTCAATTTTGGTCTCCTTAGAAACTCTATTGGTGATTGAATAGGTTTCGAACACAATCTTTTTAGATTTTATTTGGTTTTTGATGATCTTTTTATGTTTTAAAAAGGGGTAAAGAAGGTTTTATGTTCAAAGGTTGATTCATTAATGTGTTGAGAGACTAGTTAAACCTATTTTCTAAACCTAGCAGCTTACAAAACCTTCGACAAATTGGCAAAAAGTTGCAAAACTACGAAAATTTGACTTAGCAATTATTCTTGTAGCGCTGGTGGAAATTTTAACAAAGAGTGCGCTACAAAAATATCGCGCCTCTCCGTTTTTCTGATTTTAATGCATATTTTCATCATGATTTTTGTCTGGAAGTGACTGATCATATTTTGTAAGGTGTTTTAACACGTATGACTGTAGTTTAGACACGATTTTAGGTAGTTATCAGTCACGCAGCCAAAGCAGGTTCATCATTGCTAAAAACGTGGAATCAGTTGGACAAGATCAGCAAATCTTGGATAAAACTGTCAAGTTTCTCGTTCTACATGCATTATTGTAGGAGAGGAGAGTTCGTGGTGAAGATTCAGAACGCTAAAGAATTGGATCCTGTTCCTGTGAAGAGAAGACAGCATTTTTAACGCCAGCAGAAAATTAGGGCATCTTAATCCTCTCGTTTGCGGTTAAGGAGATGATCTGGAGACACTTGTGTTGGGCTCTGATCTATCAGTGTTAATCAGAACTTGAATTTAAAATCAATCCAGGTTTGTGAACTTCGAGACACATCCAAGTTTAGGACAGAGAAGCTGAACTCAGTTGGAATTTAGCTAACTGAAAATGAATCTACTGACAGAAACTAAGATACTGCAGCTCACAGAGACAAAATCCTCTTACAAGGGTAATTTCATTGTTTCCTTTGTTAAGCATACAGTAATTGGCATAAAAGACTGAGGTAAAAATTAATTAAACAACGAATTTATAAATCCTAGGATCAAACTGCAAAATTCCACCAGCGCTGAAGACACATTCACCAATCAAGATCTCTTACAAGACAACATTCATAGTCTGTAAATGTTCTTTATCATCTCACTATTAAGTAAACAACATTTAACAATACACAGAGGTCGTGGTTTGAATTATTTGATATCCTCTGTATTTATTCAATGAAGAACAGCGTTTTCCCAATATTTCCGGTGATATACAGCATGATAGAATTTGCAATTTAAATCATGAATTGAAAGAACAGAGCATTAATAAAATCAATTGAACACTTAACTGAATTTGTTTTGCAATCTATAAATTAAATCTACCAGAAAACACATACCAATGGTTCGATTAAAGGATTTGCACCAAGATGAAATCGCTGCAATTATTAAATCAATACACCGGCAATGTAAAAGTGCGAGAGCTCAACGATGGGGGCCCTCCAAAGCTTTACTCCATGCACAATGAAAGATTTACAGAACTAAGATTTGATATTCATTCACCAGAAAATCGTTTATACAGAAATACCACGTAGTTTGGACTCACAAATGTGTTCCTCTTCAAAATCGTGATCCAACTTCATTGTCTTGCATTTAATTTATACAAATTCTAATTCAAACCGAAATTGCTACAAACTTGCATCTAATTTAATGCTAGATCTAACGAAATCATCTTCAGGATCGTGGAGTTCCACAAAATCAGTATTGTTCCTTGTTTTGTGTTGAATGCAGAACGGGTGGCCACCTTTGACTCTGTTTGACTCGACATCTGCACAGGCCACTTCATCTGACTGTTGGATGTTCATCCATCTGTGGACATTGAGGATCCATTCTTGATCTTCCGTTTCTCTCCTAGCTGTCTGTAATTACTCAACCTTGGAGGAAATCCGGGAAGTTAGTACATCCCGTAGTCTAAGTAAAAATCCTAGTTAAAATGCCTAAAAAATCACAAAACTCAATTTATTAATAAGCAAATGACATTATACCTCTTTAACCATGGTTTATAGATGGACTTTAAAGCTTTCTACTCAAAATGGAGGTTTTATGAAGGAAATGAGGGTTATATAAGAGGCAAAAAGGGGTCAAAAACTGTGCCCAACAACTTGTATACCTGAGGAGAGAACGTTGCTAGCTTAAAACAGAGCTTTAAGCCACACCAGTTGTGAAATTGGTAGGTGCTTCGATACAAACCCTTATAACTCAAAAATTTGGTTTTTCCTTGCTGCGTGTTTATCTGGAGAAATTGCCTGTTTAAGATGATAGAATGGGACATGAAATAAACTTCCCACCACAGAAATAGTTAGCAGAAGCCATTATGAAGTATCTGAAGGAACAGAGCAGCAAAGAGGCCTTGAACTTAAAGCATGCAGCCTGTGAGATTTTAGTCACTGTTTGAAAAAAGATAGTATATAATTTGTCCTCCCATACATTCGAAACTCTGGTGATGATGCAAGGTGATTGTAATGAGCTAAATGAATGGAGTTTGTCTCTGACCTAATGCCAGTATAAACCAGAAATTGCAGGAAATAGCATGTAGAAGATTTATAGATTGGCTGGTTATGCTCATGTTTCACACAGAGGGTGTTTTGTGATTTATTCAAGTGGTTTGAAAAGCTGTTGGAATTGTCATGACTGGTGAAATCACTCGCTTGAAAAACAATGATCAAGTGCATGGAGGACAGGTTGGATTTAATGTACCAGGATTTGATGACATTTTGTGGCTAGGGTGAACATATTGCAAACATTGGTGCTCTTCCAGTTTGAAAATTAAGAAGAGCCTATTGTTCATATGACAGCTTTCAGTTATGTTTGATATGATCTCACAGTGTATCTATCAGAAACCTAATTGTATGGTTGAGACAAGGGAAAACTGACATTGCAGTCCTATACAGGAGTACATAGCAAATTGAAAAGAGTTCAAATAACAACAAATCAGTTTTAAAACATTTCTGAGACCTCAAGTCAGACTGTTTCTATCTGCTGAAAGGAGAATATGGGAAAAAGTGGAAAGGTCAACAGGGCTGAGCCCACAGACCTAACCTGGGTTCAGAAACTTTCGGACTGTGCAGAACTGTTTCAGCAGGTAGGTTGGTTGAAGTTTTTCAAGAAGATTGATGGTTTCAATGCTGAGGTGTCCTGCAAGTTTGCCAAGGGACTTAAAGAAGATATGATCATAATGGATGCTTTGAAATTCAAGCTAACTGTGGAGTTAATAGCAGAAGCTACTGAGATCATCAATGAGGGAGAGCACTGGTTTAAAAAATCACCTTTTGAGTTTGAACCCCAAAGATACTTATTGCCTAATGTGACTCCTGACTGGAGCAAGGGTATCCTCATTCAAAATTTCAGGAAGGAGTGGATTGAGCCCATAAGGATACTCCAAAGTTATGTGACCTGTGAAGGTAGATACTCATTTGTCTTTAAATACCACTTCAGGTTCCTGCAACACATAGTAGGAGTTTCAAAAATGAACTTGCCCTTGTTTTTCTTAAAAATCTTGCAGAAGATGTCAAGTAAAATAAAGCCACATGATGATCACACTTCCCAGTCACTTTTTCACCATGGTATCATTAAACTGATCATCACCACAGTGTTGTAGCATGAGGGAAGGAATTGGGATTTCTTTTTATTTTGGTCAGATATTCATCCTCAAAAAGAAGAACAGCAATCAAAGAGACAGACTGACAAGGGGAAGGTTATGATCAAAAATCTAGGTCACTCAGTCAAATCTACAAGTAAAGATGAGGCCAAAGCCAAGAAGGTGATAGAGCAGGTAGCAAAACAGGTGAAGGATGACAGTCAGCTCAAAGTGGTTTCAGAGTACCCTAAAGCCAAGTACTCATTGTTTGCAGGTGAAGATGTACAGCCTTGTTTGAAATCACCACCAGTAGCACATTCTGAGCAAGCTAGGACTGTTGATATAGAAGGAGCTGCTACTCATGAAGAGGAATTACAAACTAAACGAAGGATCCCTCTTACCATACTATCTGAAGATGAAGGTTATTTAATGGAAGATGAGCAGCATATTTTTGAGATAGAGCCAAGTACAGAAGCATGTGGAGACTTTACTACCTCAAAGGTAAAATCAGACAAGTCTAAGAAAAAGAAAAAGAAGAAGGTAGCTTCATACAGAAGGTCATACAGAAGGCCTCAAACCAGACCTACTAACAAGCTGAGATGGAACATGAAAAAGCTGCTTAACCCCAAACTAGAGTCCAAACAGGAAGCTGTGGTGATTAGTTCTTCCTCTAGTGAAAAAACAGAAATGGTTGAAAAGAGCAGTAACGGTAAGGGAAAGAGAACTGTCAAGCCTTCCTCCTCTTCCCAACCTGCAGAGACAAAAAGACCACTGTTAGTAGGAGAAAGTGAACAGCCTAGGTCTGAATTATTTGAAATAATTGCTGAAATTAAAGCTAGACTTACCAAGCAGCAAGAAGAAGATACAGCAAAGGCATATGCTTTTGGAGATCATAAATTGGATGAAGAGGATCAGGATATTCTCAGGCAAGCAGGATATTTAGTAGAATCAGTTGGTCATGATGATTTTTCAGATCTTTTAATGTAGGAGGACAATATATCAGAGATGCCAAATTTTGATGAAGAGAATGTACAGGAAAGTATTCAGAGATACAGGAAACACATGAAGCACCTGCAAGAAACGAATGATGGATTATTCAAAGTTAATAAAGGGCTGGTAGAGAAGTTGCAGGATATGCATAAGCATTTTTTGGAGCTATCAGAAGTTTCTAAAGAAGTCCTTAGCAGGAAAAGGGTTGCTGACAGGTACTGTGCAAAGCTGGAGAAGACTGTTGATCATCTACAACAGGAAAATGAAGACTTGCAGAAAAGGATAACTGCTATAGAGAAAAAGGATAAAAGAGATAAGAAAAGGGCTCGAGGTCTAGATGGTATATCTCTTCTTGTGGAGGCAGGGAAGGAGATCTGAGGCAGTTTGTAGTTAGTGTTTCTTTAAGATAAATATTTTGTTTTTGGTTAAGAGTTTTCTATTTTTAGCAAGCATGTAATTTTGTAAAAGTAACTTTTTACTTTACCTATTTAGTGACTCGATAGGAGCAGTTAGAAAGAGAAACCTAACTGATTTTGGGAGAACTTTCTTATTTAAATGAGTTAGGAAGTCATTGTAAAGGTTCTGCTTTTGGGAGCATCAGGAGGTCTGCTAGCTGCCTGTATTATCAGACTTGTTCAGAGAAATGGTGCTGTACTCTTATATACATTTACTGATGAAACTATGAATATATGACTCTTTACCCTTAATTTGATCTATGTTGGCTTTGTTTTTTAGCATGTTTTTCTTCTTAAATGGTAATTTCATTGCTAGTTGATGTCTTTTTCTGGTAATGCTTATCTTTTAATGTATGAACCACAACATAGTTTATTTGTTGGATGTTTGTGATATATTGGGCATCTTCATCAGTGTATGTCTGTTATTTAGTTGTTGCTTTTACTCTGAATGTATTCCCTGCATGATCTTGAAGCTTACAACCAAAAACACATGAACAAAACCCTAAACCCTAGTTTGAATTGAGTTTTTCTCTTGAGATTGTGTTGGCTTGTTCCCCTAGCCTTAGGAACAATTTCTAGCACAAACAGGACTAAACATAAGTCTTATGAAATATTAATAACAATATGGCATGAAAATGGTATAATTGTGATACAAAATGAGTAGCCGCACTGTATATTCACGCAAAGAATGAATATTACAATACAAGATCATGCTACAAGCATCAATGACAAAGAAATTTGAATTCTGAAGGAGGTCATTCGAATTGAATGAGTGAGTCTAGCTTAATTGAATGTATCACAAATGTATCACTCAAGTTAACCACTGATCAAAACACTAATTGACGCAACTAAGCCCTCTTTGAAGTCGGAATGCAATAAATGACTAAGTCTAACTAAAAGTAGGTCAGACAAATGTCACAGCAAGCCAACCATCAAGTGGTAGCACATCAATGACTCCAATCAACCCCGATGAGGTTAACTGAAGTGTAACTGAACATCAAAAGTAGTTGGAGGCACCTCTGTTGACTCTAGTTCATTAAATAATCAATAAATAATCAATTTAACGATCAAGGGCACCCTCACTGCTTTGTTTAACTGATTGTATCCATCGGTTAGCAATATGGGGCATTAATGACACTCATATCACCCCCAGAGTGCTCCAATTAGCCTCCTTGAATGTATGAGAAGGCTAAGTTAGCCTCCTTAACTGAAGGTAGGCATGGGTGTGATCTAGATGATGTCATCTAGTGCCCCTTTGATGTCAATTAAGTCAATAAGACTTAGGATAGTGGTTTAACTAATCCAATTTCACCAAAAGAGTGTGTAAGGTGGTAAATGTCTCCAACATATCTATGGTGTAATGTTCTTCATGTGTGGATGGTGATTGTCAAATGCTTATGAGGTATAATCTGTGTTATTTATCTTTTCCTTTATTGGTTAATTGTTGTTCTTGAAGGAGAGAGCTCCCTCTTGTTAGGGTAAGATTTTATTCTAGTTTGATTTATGCTCTTACTATTTTCTTGTTTCATATCTATTGGAATTACATGTATTTTAAATTTAATTGCATGCTTTCAAATTATCTTTTCCAACAGCACCTATGTTTTTACCATTTGTTTGTGCAAGGATTTCTAAGTTGCAGGTGATCTCACTTGTATAAGGGTTTGAGCGGGTTTGCATCTTTCTCATATTCAATATCTTCTAGGGGACATAGTCCCTTGGTGTTCCACCAAAGTAGTCTCCAAAGCCCAACATTCCGAGGATTCCAACACCCTTTCTCTCTCTTCCTCCTTCAAAAAATCAATTTTCTTACCTGGTTATTTTGTTTGAAAGATTTTATATCATTTGGATATGTTATATTAAAGTAAAAATTACATAGATCTATTGTTTCAAGGCTCATAGACTAGATCTCATTCCTAAAAAAGTTTCATAAAACATTCTAGATCTAGTTTAGGGAAATCGTCTATTTTGCATGGAAATTTAAAGAGAATTCTTGTTTCTGTTTTAAAAATATTAAATCTAGAAATCAATGCATATTCCATCGGCTGCCCAAATAGCAAGTCGCTTGGTTATTTTTTCACCATTTTAGCTAGTTTTAACTTAGTTTTGTTTGGTTCAAAGTAGGCTGACTCAAAGGTACTTCCAAAGTGATTTTGGGCATATTTAATTATAACATGCTCACTGTCTTTTAGTAGGAATAACAGAAAGAGGAGAAGCCACTGTTCGAAAGTGGATTTGGGATTGTTCAAATCTCCCCTAGGGGTCTCCCTTTTTTACCATAATTTTCAATTTTTGGGAAATTTGTAAAGCCTTGGTTTCATCTTGTATTAGAAAAAAGAGGATTCAGATAATTTTATTGATATTATAACAGCAAATAATAATTTTTTTCTTCGAATAGGCTCTTTCGAGCCCATTCCCCATCCCCCCTCACGCGATTCGTGCCTTTTTTTATGTTTTTCGCATTGTCTTACTTCTTTTTGCTTTAGATTAGTTTCATTAATGCATAATAGAATGGTTTGATTACTTTATCATATATTCCATATTACATTATCAAATTAACTCGAATACTTACCCCATGACTTCCTGATTGACCCGCAAGGGGAAAGAGATGCATGGTAGGAATAATTAGAAAACTTGTGTTTTTTTTCTGGTTAATGCTTATCTTTGATTTGTTGTAAGTAATTATTCTAAAATAAACCCCCTCCTTGATTCCCTAATTGAGGTCCACTTGGACCAAAAGAGGTTCCTAGAGGGTTTTTCTTTCTAAGAAAACACACCCTTTAAAACTCACTAAAATTGAAAGGACTCCAGCGTTTATGCTCTGCATTTGGCTACGGTTCGTCTAATCAGTCAAGCTACATCAAAAGAAATGTGAGTGACTAGTTTAATTAGCCTTCACCTTCCCCAATTAACCACCATCAAAAGAAAATCCAACGCCTTGATCAAACCGTAAGCGGTGGCAAAATACCCAAAGGAAGCGGGAACTCCTGAAAAGTGACCTCAAGGCGCTGATCTCTATTACACCTACGGGTGCATTATGAAAAACAGTCTTAGAGACTCCATTCACCCCACATATTCCTTGCAGGTATCTATCAGGGTTTACTTTTGGACATACTCCAAGTACCCTCGGGTATATCTGGAGTTCCCCCCTCACCTAATTTAATTTATTCATACTTCACATTAAATTAAAATGTACCAAGAGGCAATCGCAAAACATTCGCTCCAAGTACATGCAAGTACATTGATTTTTTTATGAATCCATTCTAAGGCACTGGCTATTTTCTTTCTATATATATATTGTGTCTCAACATTGTGCTTTTGTGTGCTCATTTTTGTATCCTATCATCTATGGTGGTTTACGGTTAAATCTAAAACTCCTAAGTAACTCATTCAGCCCCCTTGGCTTCTTTAAGAGTTGAGCCTAAACAGAGGATTCAAGAATAAGGTGACAACCTTGACTCGATACTTTCCCCCAAGGACACACCAAGTGGGTTGAATATTTCTGCCATGTCGCCCCCCCCCAGGTGTGTGAAAGGTGGAAACACCTTTTGGCGTCGTTGTCAGGGATAAATATTTTTATTCTTGAGTATGACGTAGCATAACTTTTTTCTAAAGAACTAAAAAGAAAAAAAAATTGATTGATCTTGTCTTTAAAAAACATAAAAATTAAAACTGGATCCATCTGGTGACTCCACTATCTAACAGCCCTCCATGAATTTATACCCAAAGAAACCACCATCAATTATTCAATCCTCTCCCTGATCCTAAAATTTTTATTGGGGAAATATTGAATACGCAGAATTCTCATAGAAACCCTAAAGATTTAGGAGACCAATCCCTCTCAGATATCCGTCACTTATTTCTAGAGAGTCATGTTCACCAATCTCAAGAAATGATGGAATTATTCAAACCCCTTTACTTTTCTCATATAGAAGGTGGTCCCCATACCATTCCAAAATATGATATCAAGAAGCTCCCCATATTTTAGGGAAATAATGCCATCTGCCAAGTCTCACCTTCGAAAGTTTGAAAATCACCTGGTTAGTTATTTCAATGATGCTTCCCATGACCATGACAATGTCAAAATGATGCTCTTTGCTTTATCCTTAGAAGATGATGCTGAGGAGTGGTACTTAGACCTAGATGATGATTCATATAAAACTCTTAGTGAATTCCAAGATGGTTTTAGGAAGAAGTGGGGATAAAAGAAGGAACCAAGACATATGCTTGTTGCCCTTTATATCATAAAGAAGATGGAGAATGACACCATTGATGAATTTAACACTAAATTCAGGTGTGTGCTTGCGGACCTTCCTAGAGACATCAAGCCAAAAAATCCATCTATCCTCATATCCTACATTTAAGCTTTCACCGGTGACTTAAGGCACCAGTTGAGAGATAAGGAATCAACCGATCTAAAAACTTCCCAATAGTTGGTTGAGAAAATAGAAAAGAATATGCAATCTTCAGGAAAGTCCAACATTCCAGGTTACATTAGGGGAAACACTTCCTACAACAAAGAGAAGGGTAAAGTCGTTGAATCAGAAGAAAAGTGAACTTCTAAAGATCCCATGGAAAAGGTGACATACATGATAAAAAACTTGGTTACTAGTCAAAACCAACTAATGGCCAATCATTTTGCACAATTGAATCATATGCAAAATAGAATAATGACAATGGAAAGGAATAATGGACCTAGGAAATTTCAGCCCAAGTAGAATAAGATGTATCAAAATAAATTTCCTCAGCAAGAGCCTAGAATGCCAAACAAGTTTGACTCATCTAACATGGTGGAAGAAGTAATTCCATGGTGTAGACTCTGTGAACAATTCCACCAAGAAAGCACTTCTTATGTTTCAAATCAAGTCATCGAACGTGGAATTCCCGAGGTTAGTAGTTAGGATGTATAAATAATATATCAATTCTATGTGCAATGATGCTAAGAAGAAGCACAAGAAATAGATCTTGCTACTAAGAATTCTCACAAGCATACATAAAAAAAATAGAGAGAAGAAAAGAGACTGAATCACATGAATGAAGAGATGAATATTTGTGTGTATCCTTCCATTTAATAATTATGAATAATAGTATACATAAATAGTACATCCCTCATAGGAAAATTGAATTGTATGGAAACAACTCATAAAGCTCAAAAATGCTAACTTACCAAAATATAGCAAACCCCCATAGGTGGCTAAAGCACTTACCAAATCTATCCAGGACCTCATGAGTTGGAAAAAGAATGAGTGAGTTGTCAACGAGATGGAAATAACATCCTAATCCTACAAAATGTAGAAAAACTAATGGAGGATGGGTTGGAAACAAAAGCTCCCAGTTTCCTAGTTGACTAGCTTTTATCTTATCCATAGAAAAGCAGGAAAAGTAGAAAAAGCAGAATAAAGCAAAATCTGTTGTAAATTCCTATATACTAGTTTTGGATGGCCAAAAGGTGGTCAAGATCAACCCAGAATTGGAAATAAATCATTGCTAGGATATAGATGGCATGTATTGACTTTAAGGTGCAAGTGGATGCCAACTAATTCAGCTAGTGGGTGAATAATTAATCAAATAATGATTAATTATTTAATCCTAAGTTGTGAGTGGGTTTAACATATTCCAACACAGGAAACAACTTCAAGCGAGCTTGATCATGTATACATGGTAGGCGAGGCCTACCCTTTTTCACCATCTAAACAGTACAAGCCTGAGGATGAAACCATTGCATAATCTTATAGTGAAACTTATGATGAAAACCGTAATGTGCATGATGGGACTCCCATGTGTTCTCCATATAATGATGACATTTTAGAAGGTTTACTTCCTTGTGACATTTTCTCTTAAGAAGATGAGTATGAAAATGAGGACAAGTATAACTCGGAGCATGATACAAGTGACAAAGAATCCCTTATCTCTCACAAAGATGTTGATGGGGAGTCCTAAACAGTCATGGAAAATCCAGTCTATGACATGAATAAAGAGGAAAATAATGAACCATAAACTTTTGATGGTTTTGTTGATTCTCCTATCTATGGAATATCTAAAGGAGAGAGCATGCACCATGTGGCCTTGGGAAACTTTGTATGGAAAAGAAGCATGTAGTTTATCCATATGATCAGTCTGAGCCATATATCAGTATCAGCAATGAAGACAAAGAGAAATTGATATCAGAACTTGATATCAGCAATGGGGAATCCATCACATCTGACATCGATGGTGTTGATTACTATTGGGATTTTTGTAGATATCTTATTAATAATCCTATCTATTCTATGTGGAAGTCCAATATACTATACTTCCATAGAGGGAAGCATGGATCTGGAGACTTGGGAAAATCCTAGTATAGAGGAGAAGCATTCAAAACTCTTATATGGTCATTCAGAGTCATATCATGTAGAGCCGCACAAAGGTATCAATAATGAAGACATTGAGAACCAGTGTTGTGAAAAGATAGATATGATGCAATTAATAGAATATCAGTCTTAACTATCATCTTCACATATAGAGTTTCCTTATGATTTGGAGCCTCTTGGGGCTTATACAATGGGTTATCATTTGGTAAGCCTTGATGATCAGTATGATGGTGTAGTCAATCTACCTCATCATTTCAATTTGTATATCAAAACCTATCCATTCATGGATAGAAGCAACATGTGCAAGCACCTACCAGTTTGGGAAGAAGGTTGACGACATTATTCATGCCTATGATTTCCCATCCATCCCGCCCATTCCGGATCATCATGCAGGTTTTCATTTTCTAAATAAAGTATCATTACTTTGGGTGGTAACAAAAGACAAGGAAATTGTTTTATGTTAATAAAATGCTTAGGTGGTTACATTGGATTTCTGATTACACTTAACCTTTTTTTTATCATGCTTAGAGTAGGAAAATAAGGTCCTTAAGAAAGAGAAATTACTTTCCGCATTTCTGTTTTGTACTTAGCCATAATAATTTTGTTTTTAATTAGTTAGTTACATTTATTTTGTTTAAATAAATCAACTTAATGATTCATTTGGTTTTTATATAAAGCTTGTGCTACTGAGGTTTTCTTGTCAAGTTGAGGTGTTTTTATAGGGTGTATAAACCAGAGATTTCGGTGTTCTCGTATCCTCTCCTTGGCATATGACCAGATCAAGAACACGTCCCACAGTTGGAGCTAGATGTTACCACCTAAGTTGTACTTAGTGGTTTTTTATCAAGTGAGCATGGTGAACCGGACAAAGATGACTTGTTCGGACTTCAGAAGACCTTCCGAATTTCTTCTCGGAAGTGCTTGTTGTACTATATCACATGTTCATACCCCGTGGGGGAGTTGTAATAAAATGTTCTAGCATGATAGTGTCTATAAAAGACTCGGTCTTTTTTAATTGATTTGTCAATCCGACCAGCCCAGGGTGTTTTTTTCCTTGGTTATTATTGGTTGTTGAATAAACGACTTATAATTTCTAAGTTTTTCACTCAATACCTTCAAAGTTGGGGTTTCCGCCTTGGAATTTAGGCCTTTTGGGGTTATTAGAGTCTATGTGTAAATTTATAAACATGCTAGGCATCCTGGTCGAGTCATATGAACATGTCTAAGTCCCGTTAGGTTTTTTATTTTTTTAAATTTTAATTTTTCCACAAAACTTAGGATATTTTTTAATAGTCTAATTGAAAAATTGGTTTTCCAATAAAAGTGGGCTCAATAATCAGTTTCAGTCATGGGGGTGCTCATTTTCTAGCTAAGAGTACCATGTAAACCCATACACCCACTTTTTCTAAGTTTTGAGTGATTTCTCCATCACTCAGGTTAAAAATCCCTAAAAATCAAATATTGATTATTTAATTGATGAATTAATTAAATAATGGATAAAACCCCAAATCCCAAATCATTGGGATTTGCTCCGATTTGACTGAAATGAGTCTCATCGGCTTGGGATTGATTGGATCTAAAAATTCCTTGACTGAAGGAGGTGATCTAGGATGATGTGGGAGTGCACCATAGCATGTAATCTTGGGAATTTCACCCTTCCTCTCTCCTACACACATGTGGGCTCATCTGGATGAGTTTTGGTGGACGCTTCAGTCAATAGGCTGAGGTGTTAGTCAGATAAGCTCTTCGATTGACAGTTGCACTTAGTTAGACTCATATCATACTCAGATAGACTTACATTAGGCCCATATTCACTCCACATGCACCTAGAGTCTCTCTCTCTCCTTGGGATTCGCGCCCCCCTACGCTAGATCTCCTGTTTTTGCAATAAATAAAGCACAAATTACGTCGTGCAAGTGAGTTAGAAGTGGGATTGAGGTGTTGTTGCTATTTTGTTGTTGCTATTGTACTGTTGTTATTGTTTACTATTCCAGAATAAAGAAACTTTGGAGGCAATATCTATGGTGTAATGATCTTCATGTGTGGATGGTGATTATCAAATGCTTATGAAGTATAATCTGTGTTATTTATCTTTCCTTTTGCTGGTTAATTGTTGGCCTTGGAGGAGAGAGATCCCTCCTATTAGAGTAAGAGTTTATTCTAGTTTGATTTATGCTCTTATTGTTTGCTTGTTTCAGATCTATTAGAGTTGCATGTATTTTAAGTTTAATTGCATGCTTTCCAATTATCTTTTCCAGCAGCACCTATGTTTTAACCATCTGTTTGTGCAAGGATTTCTATGTTGCAGGTGATCTCACTTGTATAAGGGGTTGATCTGGTTTGCATCTTCCTCATCTTCAAGATCTTTTGGAGGACATAGTCCCTCAATGTTCTACCAAAGCAGACTCCAAATCCCAACATTCCCAAGCTTCCAGCACTCTTTCTCTCTCTTCCTCCTTCAAAAATCAATTTTCTTACCTGGTTACTGTGTTCGAAAGCTTTGATATCATTTGGATATGTTATATTAAAGTAAAACTTACATAGATCTGTTGTTTCAAGGCTCATAGACTAGATCTCATTCCTAAAAATGTTTCATAAAACATTCTAGATCCAGTTTAGGGAAATTGTTCATTTTGCATGGAAATTTAAAGAGAATTCGTAGGTTGCATGCTTTCTATTTCTGTTTCTGTCTTAAAAAGATTAAATCCAGCAATCAGTGCATATTTCATGTGCTTCCCAAACAGGAAGTCCCTTCATTCCTTTTTCAATGTTTTAGTTAGTTTTAACTTATTTTTGTTTGGTTCAAAGTAGGCTCACCCAAAGGTACTTCCAAAGTCCTTTTGGGCATATTTCATTCTAAAATTCTTGCTATATTTTAGCAGGCATAATATAAAAAAGAGAAGCTGTTGTTCGAAAGTGGCTTTGGGATCGTTCAAACCCGTGAGGGGTCTCCCTTTTTTACTCGAATTTTCAAATTTTGGGAAATTTGTAAAGCCTTGGTTTCATCATGTATTTTAAACAAGAGGATTTAGATAATTTTACTCATATTGTAACAACAAATAATAAAAAATTTCTCTGAATAGGCTCTTTCGAGCCCATTCCCCATCCCTCTTGGGGGGATTCGTGCCTTTTTTGTCGTTTTTCGCATTGTCTTACTTATTTTTGCTTTAGATTAGTTTCATTCATGTATAATAACATGATTTGATTAATTTATCATATAACCCATATTACATTATCAAAGTAACTCGAATACTTACCCCACGACTTCCCCATTGACCAGCAAGGGGAAAGAGATGCGTGGTTGGAATAATTACAAAACTTGTGATTTGTTTCTAATTGCTACTTATATTTTATTTTCTATAAGTAATTGTTCTAAAATCACCCCCTCCTTGATTCCGTGATTGAGTTCCACTTGGACCGAAAAAGGTTCATGGAGGGTTTTTCTTTCTAAGAAAACACAGCCTTTAAAACTCACTGAAATTGACAAGACTCTGGTGTGTATGCTCTGCATTTGGCCGTGGTTTGTCTAATCAGTCAAGTTGCATCATAAGAAATGTGAGTGACTAGTTTAATTAGTCTTCACCTTCCCCAATCAACCACCATCAGGCGAAAATCCAATGCCTCGATCAAACCGTAAGTGGTGCCAAAATACCCAAAGGAAGAGGGAACTCTTGAAAAGTGATCTCAAGGCACTGATTTCTGTTACACCTTCGGGTGCATTATGAACAACAGTCTTAGAGACTCCATTCAACCCACATATTCCTTGTGGGTAGCCGTGAAGGTTTAGTTTTGGACATACTCCAAGTACCCTCGGGTATATATCGAGTCACCCCCTCGCCTAATTTAATTTATTCATACTTCACATTAACTTAAAACATACCGAGAGGCAATTGCAAAACATTCACTCCAAGCACATGCAAGTACATTGATTTTTTTATGACTCTATTCTAAGGTACTGGCTATTTTCTTTCTATATTTATATATATATATTGTGTCTGAGCATTGTGCTTTCATGTGCTCATTTTTGTATCTTGTCATCTATGGTGGTTTATGGTTACATCTCAAACTCCTAAGTAACTTATTAAGTTTAACATCATCATACTAAATAATTTTGCCTTAGTAACTTAATAGGGTCTACCCCCTTGGCTTTGTTAGGAGTTGAGCCTAAACGGAGGAGTCAAGAACAAGGTGATAGCCTTGAGTCAAGAATTGCCGCCAAGGAAACACCTAGTGGCTTGAAGATTTATGCCACATCCCCCCAGGTGTGTGAAAGGCAACAACATATACATTTTATTGAGGATTGGGATGAGAGGAGACATGCCCATCTTCATGTTGATGATTATGGTGAGTGTAGACACCTATAAATAAATTTTCACTCTCTCCCCTCACACCACACTCCACTCTTTCCTAGGGTGGGAGGAGAAAATTATAAATATGTGTGCATTCTCTTCACATGCGTTCACTATCTAAGGCTAGGAGGGCACAATTATAAAAAATATCTTTATTTCACCATGTCCATAGCCTATGACGATGATGGTGGTAGGAGATAACTTGAACTATTTTCTCAATCTCTCCCCCATACCCACACCATCATGGAGGGAATCCAAGGAAGGAGAGGGTGAGAGAAAGGGTGTCGCAAGGGGAGGGGTGGAGGGCGGAGAGAGAGAGAGAGAGAGAGAGAGAGAGAGAGAGAGAGAGAGAGAGAGAGAATGTTCCTAATGAGGGTGGAGATGGGGTAAATAATGAGTAAATATTGATCACTTCCTTTCTTGAGGGTGAAACTAGGGGAAGGACATGATATTGCCCACTCCATGGCGATGGGTGTTGTGGAAGATAGTGGAAAAATATTCACCTTCATGAAGGTTGAGGTGGTGGTATAGAGTGAGAAAATAGTCATTGGTGTTAGCAAGTGGAGGGAGTAAACAAATATGCCCACGTGGAGGGAGTAAACAAATATGCCGCATGTATATTGGTGTAGAGAGAGAGTGAGAGAATATTGTCAAAGTTATGGGAAGAAAATAAGGACATCTCTCCCACTACTGAATAAATATTTTCCACCTGTAACCTCTATGCTCAGCAAGTGTCACCTTCACCCTCTATGCAAGTCATAAACAAAAAATAATGAAAAGCTTCAATGAGCTACTTCCACACATTAAGTAATGTAAATTATAAACTAACTCTCAAGAAATAATATAAATGAAAAATAAAAACACATAAAACAAATCTCAAAACACCTCCATATACAATAAAATTTGTATCTAGAATAAAAAAACATATAATAAATATTTTAAAACCTAAATAGACATTGATTTATGATTATAAAAATTAAAAAATAAAACATTTTGCTTACTCATTGCACAAAAATTGTATTAAATAATATACACATGCTGAAAACAATTAAACTTGAATCATTTTGCGTAATCCCCAAAAAAAATTCTATTAACTAAGTTACCTATGATGAAGAAACATAATCATATATTGCTTACTCCCCACAAAACTTCTGTAACTAACATACATATGCTGAAGCAATATATTTGTATACTCATTCATAGACTTGTGTTCATGAAAACAGAATCTCAATTTTATAGTGATTTATAGACTATGTTCAACAAAATCAAATCTCATCAACCTTAATCCCAATCTCAAAATATAGCTTACTTTCAGTCTATGGCTATCCATGCTAACTAGCTTTCACATGATGGATTTAAGGCTGAAATATTCAATGTTAAAATAAATTCCATCAATGTTCTGTAACATTGACAGTAGGAGTCGGTAGCAGTGGTTTGGAAACAACGACAAAATTAACAAAATCACACTATTGCAAATCACAAATGTCCTTAGACAATCCGATTTGTTCCTGGATAGTGGTATTGATGCAGTGTGACAAGATTAAACAGATCGACAGCAATGTTAGTAATAGACATCATGCTTACCTCTTGATCAGTAGACATGTTGTTTATATGGTGCTCGCCTACAGACACAGAAGGCGATTTAAAGACTCCAGTGGGATGGACCTCCACATGTTGCATGTTTAACCTCTCGTATAAACTCTTGTAAGGGATCTCACGAGCTATTCCAATGCCAACAATGACGGGAACCGATGCTACCATGCTTCCTATGACTTTACCTGCAGTTATCAGACCTTGCCCATCTGCCAGAATGACTTTCATTTGTGTTTCTTCTTCGAGGTGAGTGGTGGAAATGGACATTCCTAACAGGGCCATAATTCCGAGTGGCCCTGCATAAGTCATCACCCCCCCTTGAACTGCCGGTTGCAGAAGAGAAACATTTATTACCGTCCCGCTCCTGCTGAGAATGAAGATTCCCAGTCGGGTTCTATGCATGAATATGTCCAATGCCATCGTGACATCGACCCCACTGGGGATCTCAAATATGTGAATTTTCAGGGTCTCTCGGGTTTCAAGGATTCCAGATGGAGGAGGAGCAGTGGACTTGTTCCCAGAGCCCTTAGGCCTCCTACAGGGCCTTGTGTTCACCAGTGTACTACCTTCTCCGGGACACTCCTCATTGGCCTTGGCAGCATTGCTGTCACTGTCATCTCTCAAATTTCGTTACTTGGATGCGTTGTTCATGTGGGAAGTAATTTTCAGGTGTTTTGATTGAAGACAAAGACCCGTAATGGGGTCTGAAAGTTCCTCTGGGTTGACTGCCCCGGCCATCATTCTATCAACAACTTGCGAAAGCCTCTCTCACATGGATGGCGTCCTGGCTTTTTTGCTTAAGGGATGTAATTCACAACGTCCTTCTGATTACTCTGCCAAAATATCAGTTCTTCTCTCCGGGTTTAATTCATTTACATGTTCATACAATGCATCAGTATTTACTTCAGGTGTTGGTATTTTGGTATTGTTCGTTATGCTTTTATATGGTGAGCAATATTGCTGGCCTTCTTTGTTGCGGTGGTTATTAATTGTTGTTAGTGGCATTGGGAAACGAACTCCAATGTTGTTAGATGAGTAGAATAAAAGAACGGAATAACTTATCGACTCGACCATTTGCACCAATCCGACGCACAGCAGAGCACGGTTGTTGCCTAAATAAAACCTTGGTCGTCTGATTGGTGCAAATCGTCAAGTCGATAGGTTATTCTTAAAAAAACACCTTGGGATTTTTCATTATGCTTTTAGATGGTGAACAATATTGTTTGACTTCTTTGTTGCAGTCTTTCATTCATAGTGGTGGTTATTCATTACTATCGGTGGCATTGGGAAACGAACTCCAACGTTGTTAGACGAGTAGAAAAAAAATAAAAATAAAACGCGTGGCTTTTGTGGGCATTTTTGGATCAAAACTAGTCAATTTATTGGAGCTATTTTGTAATTTGAACAATTTTATTTGACTGTTTGATACTAAATCTTTGGTTTGAAAACAACTCATATCATTAAAATTACCATCTAAACATTATAAATTAAGATTTAAACTAATTAAGATTACCGTCTAAACACTATAAATTAAGACTAAGATTTAAATCTTGAATATTGAGGGCGTTTTGGTTGAGGCTTATACTTCTGAGTTGTTAAAAGTAATAATCACTTACAGACACTTTTTGGAAGCTAGATAGTTTATCCCAATTAGAGACACCTTTTGGAAGCTAGATTAGTTATCTCCATTTTGCATTTTTAAGAACTTAGCTAAGCAAATTTACTAAAATGGTACTGATTTAGATTAAAAGTCTAAAAAGCACCACCTTTTAAGTGATCCACAAACAAGCTCTTTGGAATTAAAATATAATTGTTTATATACATTTTTTAATTATTTATGTTTATTTTTCATTTTATTTATTTAGATTTTAAGAAAAATACTTTTTTTAATAAAGTATTTTTATTTCTTAATTTTCAGTTTTATGGTCCATGTAGTTTAGTAAAAAAATTGGGACTACCTTTTGGTGTATCTAGGTGTGGGTAAGTCAAAGATTTACTTTGTTAATGAAGAACTTTTTATTTCTTACTTTATTCCCATGTTAAAGAGTTTTATTTTCATTTGAAAATAACTTAATTAAGATGATAACAAGTTTACTGTTTATACCACCTATTTTATTGAATTGTGTCTATTTCTCACATTATTTTCAACTTTGTGGTTCATGTAGTTTGACAAAACAAAACTGGAACTAGCATCTACATTTCGGCTAATGCTAATGTTAGCTAAGATTTGTTGTCAATAATGTCCATCATTAATGATTTAGGCATTAAAAGGTAGTGAGGTGAAATGTTTATTTTCTCATTCTTATTCTTATACCCTAATGGGAGAATGGGAATGTTAGTTTCTTAGATTACTAATAGTTTTCAAGTTAGGGAGTTTTAGTTTTGTTATTGATTAGTAATTTTATTCTCAAACTCGATGTTAAATTCAATCTATATAAAGAATATAGTGAAATAATTTAGTAATTGCTTCAAATTAGAATCAAAATACAAAATAAAATATAAAAAGAAAGCAAAACCATTATGCTCTAATATAACCTTTTTTAATGAATTTTGTCAATTTTTCACTTTATCTTCATTTTTATTATGAACATGGTAATTTCTATTATTATTAATTTTATTATAATCATTGTAATCTAGAAATAATGAAGGTAAAATTTTATTTTAACTTTACCTATACAAAATAGCAAAAGAGAATTTATTTGTTTAATTATGATTAACCAACAAAAAAAAACAACTTTGAACTAAAAAAAACATCTCTAATTAAGCATATATATATATATATATATATATATATATATATATAACCATTATGAATCATCCAAAAGCATCTTAACTAAAAATGCTCCCAAGTATTCTATACTAAAAATCCATTTTCTAACACCAAAACATTGCATCTTATACTAAAAATGCTTCCAAACACCCTATACTAAAAATCCATTTTCTAACCGAAACATTAACATTAGCTTAATTGACCTTTTACACTCTCATGCCCTAATGTCATAATTTCGTTTTGAAAAAATGTCTTAAAAAACAGCTGTTTATTTAAAAATTCCAAGTCCCAATCTAAATAAAACATAGAAGAAATATCAGAAAAACAACAAGACATAAGTTATATTACATTTTTTTAATGAATTGTCCCTCGAAATGCCTCCATTATGACATTGTAGTTTAGAAGAAATACAAGCCACCTCCCTTTGGGATAATGTAAACATCTCCCCTTTGATGCTGTAATGTTTACAATACACATGTTAGTTAAGAAATGCATGCCACCTATGTTTTGGACTAGGGAAGATGACAATGTCAAAGGTTAGCTTCTACTCAAGTGATGCCCTAATGTACATAATGTATGTGTAAGTTAAGACATGCATGCCACTTACGTTTGGAGCAATGGGAGGTTAAAAGAAAATCAAACGTGAGCTTTCCTCCATCTAATGCCTTGATGTTCACCATACACATTGAGTTGTCAATAACTTGGACAATTAATAAATTAAGTATTACGTTAATAACTCATAACTTCGGACCATTAAGAAATTAAGTATTAAGTTAATAACTTGGACCATTAATAAATTAAGTATTAGGTCTCTTTATGCCTTCCACGATACAGTTAAGATTAGTTTTCAATAAAGTGGACTATTAATGAATGAGGAATTAGGCATCTTTATCCGATGCCTTATACAAGTGTTTAATGCCACAATACAGTAGATTAGTTGTTAATAACCTGGACTATTAATGAATGAGGTATTAGGGAGTTTCAAAATTTTATAAATGCAAAATTCATGACAAAGGCATGGTATGCGTTATTCAAACGTGCTTGTGGTAAGAGTATATAAAATTGATGGCAAATGCACACTATTTGTTATTCAAAGTTGTTTTTTGGAATTGTAAAATAAATTACTTGAATATTTAATTCTGTGTTATTTTTGCTTGTAGATTATATAGTTGTCAAATTGTTTGTATTTAAATTTTGTGTTGTTCTTGTTTATAGATTGTATAGTTGTAAAGTTGTTTGTTTTTATTTAAATGAAAGATTATGATTATGATAGAACAAAATAATATTTTGAGGTTTTTTTATGAAGAGAATGGATAGATTCAAATTTTAAAAGCATACCCATCAATATTTATTGATTTACTCCACACCTTCCCATCCATCATTTCATCCTAACCTAGTGGACTAACTATTTTGAAAATCTGCATTAATAAACATAATTCTTTGAAAGATATTGCCATTTGTCCACTTTATTTTCCATAAATTTGTTAGATCAATGAAGCTTTGAATAGTCTTTAAATCACAAACAGAATCAGACAAACAAACAGAATTTGAAGCAACAAAAAGGAGGCCATGGAGATTTTTATAATATTGTTTCAGATAAGTCTTAATCCAATCAATATTAGCATTGCTTAGCTAGATATAGAGGTACATTCACATAGTTCCCCTTTCTGTCACTACATCTAATCCATGTTGAGTTCCATAGTTACTTCAATTGTGTACTGTGCTTCAGTTGTGTACTGTGCATCGTTGAACTATATGGATAAAGTCATGATAAAAAATATTATAAATAAAAGCTTATTTTACTCAGTATGCAAACCACTTATCTCTATTGTTCCAGGGAGCTATTTTAAAGAGTTGTAGGTATGAGGTGTATAGTTGAGGGCCCTGAACTATGTATATACCTGTAGTAGCAGGAGAGACTGATGCAGTGTAACACCCCCTATGTCTTAAATACATTTATAAATGATTTACGTGTTGAGATTAAAGGGATCATTATTATAATAAAACGGTTATATCCCTTCTAGATAGTTAGCAAGTTTCGCGTGGACAGAGGAAGGAAACGCTTGAAAAAGAAGTAGAGGACGTAAGATGGGGGGCGCTGGAAAAGGAAGGTGCCACAAGGGGACGGAAGAATGAGGGTATCGCTGGTTTTCTTGAACGAGGGAGATCGTTTTCGTGAAGGGAGCAAGGCACAGCTTGATGGAGACGTTCTGCTCTTGGTTCTGTGGTGAGGAGGCGACCACCCAAGGATGCATTCAGTACCGGCTGTAGAGTTCAGCATTCATACATAAGGAGATCTATGGAACTATGTGCATTCGTATTTAAGTAGAGCTATGGAACTATGTCTGCATTTTGTTTTTGTCTTATGTCTTTGGTCTTTGGTCTGTTCATCTTACTTCAAAGAGAAGGGGCGGTCTCTTACGTATAACCGGCTCCGATGATTCGGTATAAACTAACAGCTCTGTTATTAAGACGACGAAAAATTCGACCCTAGATTGGAGACCATAGTTATAATGCTTATTTCCAATTGATATTCGGTAATTTAAACTATAATACTCTCTTTTCTATCTAGTCCGTTGGGTAATGATGATGTGAAGGCATCTCAATAGAGAGAAACCATCCTAAATGTTTCCACAAATCTTAAGACCGTGATTGGTAAGTGTTACATTTGAAGCAAGAGAGTAGACTTTTATCATGTTCCTGGTATCGGATTGATTCTGTTAATGTGCCCTTAGTTGGGTTTGGTTGGATTCAAGATACATCTACCTGATAAAGAAGCGTTTCCTCTTATACCATACCTATACCTTTCTTCTCTCGATGCATTTGTGGAGAAGATCAGTCATCTCCAGTGATATAAATATTTTCATGACTATTGAAAAGGACGACTCATCTATGTTCCAGAGAATGATTTTAATCCTCTACATCTTTGTGTTAATTAAAAGAAAAATGTGATCCCCTACGAGGTTATTTAAAAGAATACCCATCCATTTATTCAAATGTAATGTAGCCTTTATTTGTTTGTTTACTAATTGTGTGTGAAAAGGGGCTTCAAGAATAATGAAAAAAAAAAGAGATTAATTAATAAAACTCTTTTTCTATCTAGTCCGTTGGGTTTTGTGGAAGATAGGGGAAAATATTCACCTTCATGAAGGTTTAGGTGCTATGGTGGTATAGAGTGAGAAAATAGTCATTGGTTGTGGCACGTGGAGGGAGTAAACAAATATGCAGCATGTAGATTGGTGTAGAGAGAGTGTCACTTTCCACCACTAACCTCTATACTAAGCAAGTGTCACTTTCACCTTCTATACAAGTCATAAACAAAAAATAATGAAAAACTTTAATGACCTAATTTTTAATATATTTTTAATTCAAAAAATATAATAACATATTTGATGAACTACTTCCACACATTAAGTAATGTAAATTATAAACTAACTGTCAAGAAATAATATAAATTAAAAATAACAACACATAAAACAAATCTCAAAACACTTCAATATACAATAAATTTTGTATCTTCAACAAAAATACATATAATAAATATTTTAAAACATAAATAGACATTGAGTTATGATTATAAAAATTAAAAAATAAAACATTTTGCTTACTCATTGCACAAAAATTGCATTAAGTAATATACACATGCTGAAAACAATTAAACTTGAATCATTTTGCTTAATCCCAAAAAAAACTTCTATTAACTAAGTTACCTATGATTAAGAAACATAATCATATGTTGCTTACTCCCCACAAAACTTTTGTAACTAACATACATATGCTGAAGAAATATAATCTTATATTCATTCATAGACTCGTGTTCATGAAAACAGAATCTCAGGTTTATAGTGATTTATAGACTATATTCAACAAAATAAAATCTCATCAACCTTAATACCAATCCCAAAATATAGGGTACTTTCAGTCTATGGCTATCCATGCTAACTAGGTTTCACATGATGGATTTAAGGCTGAAATAGTCAATGTTAAAAGAAATTCCACCGATGTTCTGTATCATTGATAGTATCAGTTTGTAGCAGCGGCTTGGAAACAACTACAAAATTAACAAAATCACACTTTTGCAAATCACAAATGTCCTTAGACAATCCGATTTGCTCGTGGATAGGTGTATTGATGCAGTGTGCCAAGATTAAACGGATCGGTAGCAACGTTAGGTATAGACATCATGCTTACCTCTTGATCGGTAGACATGTTGTTTATATGGTGATTTGAAGACTCCAGTGGGCTGGACCTCCACATGTTGCATGTTTAACCTCTCGTATAACCTCTCGTAAGGGATCTCAGCAGCTATGCCAGCGACAACAATGACGGGATCCGATGCTACCATGCTTCCTCCGACTTTACCAGGAGTTATCAGACATTGCCCATCTGCTAGAATGACTGTCATTCGTGTTGCTTCTTCGAGCTGAGTGGTGGGAATGGACATTCTTGACAGAGCCATAATTCCCAGCGGCCCTGCATAAGTCACCATTCCCCCTCGAACTGTCGGTTGCAACAGAGTAACGTTTGTTACCGTCCCGCTCCCGCTGAGAAAAGATTCCCAATCGGGTTCTATAGGCAAACGTCTCCAATGCCATCCTCACATTGACCCCACTGGGGATCTCAAATATGTGACTTTTCAGGGTCTCTCGGGTTTCAGGGATTCCAGATGGAGGAGGAGCACTGGACTTTTTCCTGGAGCCCTTAGGTCTCTCGCGGGGCCTTGTGTTCACGAGTGTACTACCTTCTCCGGGACGCTCCTCATCGGCCTTGGCGGCATTGCTGTCACTGTCATCTCTCAAACTTCGTTTCTTGGATGCGTTGTTCATCTGGCATACGATTTTCAGGTGTTCAGATTGAAGAGAAAGACCCAAAATGGGGTCTGAAAGTTCCTCTCGGTTGACTACCCCGGCCATCATTCTATCAACAACCTGCGAAAGCCTGTCTGACATGGATGGCGTCCTGGTTTTTTCGCTTAAGGGATGTAATTCACAACGTCCTTCTGATTACTCTGCCAAAATAGTTGTTCTTCTCTCCGGGTTCAATTCATTTACATGTTCATACAATGCATCAGTATTTACTTTAGGTGTTGGTATTTTGGTATTTTTCGTTATGCTTTTAGATGGTCAACAATATTGCTTGCCTTCTTCCAGATGTTGCTGTGGTTATTAATTTCTGTGAGTGTCATTGGGAAACGTTGTTAGACAAGAACGGAATAACTTACTCTTTGTACCAATTAGCAGAGCACCCTTTGTGCTTAAATGGAACCTTGATCGTTCTACTGGTGCAAATGGTCAAGTCTATAGGTTATTCCTAAAAGAACACCTTGGGAGATTTTTCCTTATGCTTTTAGATGGTCAACAATATTGTTTGCCTTCTTTGTTGTAGTCTTTCATTGGTAGTGGTGGTTATTCATTACTGTCGGTGGCATTGGGAAAGGAACTCCAACGTTGTTAGACGAGTAGAAAAAAAATAAAAATAAAACTAGTGGCTTTTGCGGGCATTTTTGGATCAAAACTAGTCAAATTATTGGAGCTATTTTGTAATTTTAACAATTTTATTTGACTCTTTGATACTAAATCTTTGGTTTTAAAACAACTCATATCGTTAAAATTACCATCTAAACACTATAAATTAAGATTTAAACTAATTAAGATTACCATATAAACACTATAAAGTAAGATTAAGATTTAAATCTTGAAGATTGAGGGCGTTTTGGTTGAGGCTTATACTACTTAGTTGTTAAAAGTAATAATCAATTACAAATACTTTTTGGAAGCTAGATCTTTTATCCCAATTACAGATACTTTTTGGAAGCTACATCGCTTATCTCAATTTTGCATTTTTAAGAACTTAGCTAAGCAAATTTACTAAAATGGTACTGATTCAACAACTAGATTAAAAGTCTAAAAAGCACCACCTTTTAAGTGATCAACAAACAAGCTCTTTGGAATTCAAATATAATTGTTTATATACATTTTTTAATTATTTATGTTTATTTTTCATTTTATTTATTTATATTTTAAGAAAAACACTTTTTTTTAGTAAGGTATTTTTATTTCTTAATTTTCAGTTTTATGGTCAATGTAGTTTAGTAAAAAAATTGGGACTACCTTTTGGTGTATCTAGGTGTGGCTAAGTCAACGATTTACTTTGTTAATGAATTTTTTTTATTTCTTACTTTATTCCCATGTTAAAGAGTTTTATTTTCATTTCAAAATAACTTAATTAAGATGATAACAAGTTTAGTGTTTATACCACCTATTTTATTGAATTGTGTCTGTTTCTCACATTATTTTCAACTTTGTAGTTCATGTAGTCTGACAAAACAAAACTGGTACTAGCATCTACATTTTAGCTAATGCTAATGTTAGCTAAGATTCGTTGTCAATAATGTCCATCATTAATGATTGAGGAATTAAAAGGTATTGAGGTGAAATGTTTATTTTCTAATTCTTATTCTTATACCCTAATGGGAGAATGGGAATGTTAGTTTCTTAGATTATTAATAGTGTTCGTAATAACTCCCGATTAATTGATTATTCAAATGCAAATGCCTATATTTATACATTTCATGAGGCGGTTGATTACCATCCTTTTCGCCTTCCTATCTATTCATATTCCTATTTATTATTTATTTACAATAATCGTGACAGATTATTCTAACAATCCCCCTCTTAATCCGAAGGGGTGTTCGTAAGTCTGAGCATGTTTCTGAATCTTTCAAACTTTTCTCGTCCAAGCGCTTTGGTGAAGAGGTCTGCAACTTGATCATTTGTGGAACAATGTCGAAGATGGACTTTCTTGGCCTCTACATGATGTCGAATCAAATGATACTTTGTGTTGATGTGTTTGGTTCGATCATGGAATCTAGGATTCTTAGCCAGCTTGATTGCAGAAGTATCGCCGACCAACAATGGAGTGGAGTTCTCTTGTTTTTCTTCCAAATCTTCAAGTATCTTCCTGAGCCATACTATTTCTTTCATTGCTTCAGCTGCAGCCACATATTCTGCTTCTGTTATTGAATCTGCTGGAACTGACTGTTTGCGAGATCTCCATGAAACAACTGCTGATCCAAGACTCATAGTGTATCCAGAAGTTGATACTCGTGTCTCCTTATCACCATCAAAGTCTGAGTCTGAGTACCCAATAAGTTTGAATTCATCCACTTTAGAGTACTTGAGTCCAACGTCTTGAGTCCCCTTCAAGTATCTTAGAACCCTCTTTGCAGCTGACCAGTGTCCTTCACAAGGTTTATGCATGAACCTTGAAAGTATGCCAACAACATAAGAAATATCTAGTCTAGTTGTTGTAAGGTAGATAAGACTTCCTACAAGTTGTCGATACTTGGTCGCATCTTCAAATTCTTTTCCTTCGCTTGATGTGAGCTTCATTTTTCGTTCGATTGGAGTAGATATAGGATTGCAATCTGTCATGCAAAATTTGTTTAGTAGTTCTCCAACATATTTTTTCTGAGATAGGAATATGTACTTAGGATGTTGA
>LPNX010159925.1:221938-276542 GCA_001517045.1 Pseudotsuga menziesii
TAATGTGTGCCCAGTCTTTCCACAACGCTTGCACTGCAAATATAATCTTTTGCTTCTGCCCCCTCTGCCTCTGAAATTTCTTCTTCTTCTGCCTCTCTCTTTGCCGCAATCTCCCTTGGAAGGGTCTTTGGATTGGTCTTTGCCGGCAAGGGCAGCACCAATACTAGATGCCAAAGAGTGCATCTTTACAACTGTTAGTGTAATTTACAATAATAAACTTGATATGAAAAAGAGAAAAACAATAACCTTGCAGGTCTACAGTCTCTGCCAAGGTGTACAATGCAACTTCAGGTTTTAAAGAGATACAATAATAGTATCGCAGCTTGAATTCGCAGCAATTTCAGGGAGAATATATTCAGTACAGGGTCTTCCAAAAGGCAGCAATGCAAATGGTGAAACCAGCAAAAAGGATAACAACTTTCAATATATACTCAGCTCCAAAACTGTAGCATATATTATTTCAATATACTCAGCCCCACAACTCAGTGATATCAATCACCAGAGGAATTAGGGCACAATCACAGGCAGCAACATATATCACAGATACTCAATGCATATATCACTCCCTCATGAAATGGCAGCACTCATTTATTAGTTTTTCAGCTGGCAGCTCCACGCAGTCTTCTTCCTTCAACTCGGTCTTCACAACGATGAAAAAAACTGGAATCCACACTGTCAACAATAGTGCGCAGTCTGCTTTTCCTTCTTAATATCAATCAGATTTTAAAATGTATTGCAGATGCATTGCCAGATTTTACAAAGCAAAATCAGCATCCAATTTTTAAATAATCAAAGGCCAAAAACTTAGGACAGAAACATTACTGCTCTACAATACATAGAGAGACATGATATGCTAAATGGTGATCATGTGCAAGTTCAGAACACGTTTCCAGCTATAAAAGTTGAAACATATCTGCGCAGATATATATGAGTCACAGCATGGAATTAGGGTTTATTCTGAAGCAAACCAGCCGTAGCAACCTTGGGATATATTTTTCTGCGCAGGTCGCAGCTCACAAAATATCAGAATGAATGGGAAATCACAAGTCGCAGCAATATATCAACGCAGTATATATCAAATGCAATATTCAAAATTAATAATTAATATGCAGACATCACCAATCCCATTCTTGACACCACGCAGCCGTCTTTCCACGCTCACCGCACCAGGCAAAAATTAGGGTTCAGCTCGCAGCAATTCTAGCATTCTAGCAATATACATTGCACTGTGATAAACACTTCAACGTAGGCTCCAACATTCATGCAGCTGATCAACACTTCAACGCAGGCTCCATCATTCACGTCCAGTTGATCAACACTTCAACGCAGGCTCCAGCATTCACGCAGCTAATCAACACTTCAACGCAGGCTCCAGCATTCACATCCAGCTGATCAACACAGATAATCTCAAAGCAGATAATCTCCAGCAGCTGTCTTCAACGCAGATAATCTCCAGCATACATAATTTCTCCAATATATCAGTCTTCAACGTGGCTCTTAATCAGCAATCTCTTCACGGAAGAGAAACATTCTCCAATATATCAGTCTTCAGTACCAAATGGGTGTAACAGGTCGCAGTCTTCAGGCTCCACGCTGTCTTTAATCGTGTAACAGGTTGCAGTCTTCAATGCATTCTTCAGTCTCAAGCTTCACGCCGGTCTCATCCACGCAGTCTCTCAAGCTCAAGCTTCACGAAAATAGATGTAGGCTCCATGCTCAGCCTTCACATCTCCATGCAGCAAGCATTATAAATACAAATTCGCAGCAAAAGATTACAATTCAGACTGACTAGTAGTCTCGTGGGAGGGAGCACCATGCTATTCACTAGTCTTAGCCGCAGATTATGTTATTCAGAAGGCATTTCAATCACCAGCACCCTGAGGCGCACATCATGTTATTCAGAAGGCCTTTCAATCACCAGCAAAACAAGCAGAACAGATTTATTCCCACGCAGGCTCAGATTAAACTATCAGATTAAACTATATCGCAGGCAGTCTCTTCTTTAATATGAACGCAGCTCGAGACTCAATAATATTGCCTCATGCAGCATATATTATCATTCACGACAGTCTTCTCACAACACATATAGGGAATATATTACTTTAGGGTTTGCAGCATCCAATTCTCAGTGAACTGAGGGCGCACTATACCGAGCCGCTTCAATGCAGAATTAGGGTTTCACTTGGAGGAGGAGTACGAGGAGTAACGCATGCAGGCAGGAGAGACTGGCAGGCAGCTCTAAAAGAGAAAACTGGCAGGCAGAATGGTAGCTAGGAGTTATGGCAGACAGGCCTGCTCTGATACCACTTGTTGGCAATAACTCCCGATTAATTGATTATTCAAATGCAAATGCCTATATTTATACATTTCATGAGGCGGTTGATTACCAGCCTTTTCGCCTTCCTATCTATTCATATTCCTATTTATTATTTATTTACAATAATCGTGACGGATTATTCTAACAAATAGTTTTCAAGTTAGGGAGTTTTAGTTCTGTTATTGATTAGTAATTTTATTGTCAAACTCCATGTTAAATTCAATATGAATAAATAATATGGTGAAATAATTTAATGATTGCTTCAAATTAGAATCAAAATACAAAATAAAATATAAAAAGAAACCAAAACCATTATGCTCTAATATAACAATTTTTAATGAATTTTGTCAAATTTTCACTTTATTTTCATTTTTATTCTGAACATGGTAATTTCTATTATTATTAATTTTATTATAATCATTGTAATTTAGAAATAACGAAGGTAAAATTTTATTTTAACTTTACCTATACAAAATAGCAAAAAAGAATTTATTTGTTTAATTATTATTAACCAACAAAAAAAATAACTTTGAATTAGAAAAAAACATCTCTAATTTACTATATATGTATAACCATTATGAATCATCCAAAAGCATTTTATACTAAAAATGCTTCTAAACATGCTATACTAAAAATCCATTTTCTAACAGCAAAACATTGCATCTTATACTAAAGATGCTTCCAAGAATCCTATACTAAAAATCCATTTTCTAACACCAAAACATTAACATTAGCTTAATGGACTTTATACAATGGCCGAATGGACTGTTGGTTAAGATTTGTTATCCCTAGCATGACCATTATTGCATGAGAGGTATAAAGAATTTCATTTTGAAAAAATGTCTTAAAAAACAGTGGTTTCTTTAAGAAGTCCAAGTCCCCATCTAAATAAAACATAAAAGAAATATAAGAAAAACAACAAGACATAAGTTATATTACATTTTTTTAGTGAATTGTTCCTTGGACTCCCTCGATTATGACATTGTAGTTTGGAAGAAATACAAGCCACCTACATTTGGGATAATGTAAACATCTCCCGTTTTGATGCAGTAATGTCTAGAATACACATGTTAGTTAAGAAGAAATGCATGCCACCTATGTTTTGGACGAGGGAAGGTGACAATGTCAAAGGTTAGCTTTTTCTCATGTGATGCCCTAATGTACATAATGTACGCCCAAGTTAAGACATGCATGCCACTTACGTTTGGAGCAATGGGAGATTAAAAAAAAATCAAAGCTAAGCTTTTCTCCATCTAATGTCCTAATGTTCACCATACACATTGAGTTGTCAATAACTTGGACAATTAATAAATTAAGTATTAGGTTAATAACTTGGACCATTAATAAACTAAGTATTAGGTCTCTTTATACCATGCCTTATACATGTGTTTAATGCCACGATACAGTTAAGATTAGTTGTCAATAACGTGGACTATTAATGAATGAGGAATTAGGCCTCTTTATCCGATGCCTTATACATGTGTTTAATGCCACAATACAGTAGATTAGTTGTCAATAAAGTGGACTATTGATGAATGAGGTATTAGCCACTTTCAAGGTTTTATGAATGCAAAATTCATGACAAAGGCACTGTATTCAAACTTGCTTGTGAAAGGTAAGAGTATGTAAAATTCATGATAAATGCATAGTATTCAAACTTGCTTGTTAGATGAGTAGAATAAACGAACGGAATAACTTACTCTTTGTACCAATTAGCAGAGCACCCTTGTTGCTTAAATGGAACCTTGATCGTTCGACTGGTGCAAATGGTTAAGTCTATAGGTTATTCCTAAAAGAACACTTTGGGATTTTTCGTTATGCTTTTAGATGGTCAATAATATTGTTTGCCTTCTTTGTTACAGTCTTTCATTGGTAGTGGTGGTTATTCATTACTGTCGGTGGCATTGGGAAAGGAACTCCAACTTAGACAAGTAGAAAAAAAATAAAAATAAAACGAGTGGATTTTGCACGCATTTTTTGATCAAAACTAATCAAATTATTGGAGCTATTTTGTAATTTTAACAATTTTATTTGACTGTTTGATACTAAATCTTTGGTTTTAAAACAACTCATATCGTTAAAATTACCATCTAAACACTATAAATTAAGATTTAAACTAATTAAGATTACCATATAAACACTATAAAGTAAGAATAAGATTTAAATCTTGAAGATTGAGGGCGTTTTGGTTGAGGCTTATACTACTCAGTTGTTAAAAGTAATAATCAATTACAGACAATTTTTGGAAGCTAGATCATTTATCCCAATTACAGATACTTTTTGGAAGCTACATCGCTTATCTCAATTTTGCATTTTTAAGAACTTAGTTAAGCAAATTTACTAAAATGGTACTGATTCAACAACTAGATTAAAAGTCTAAAAAGCACCACCTTTTAAGTGATCCACAAACAAGCTCTTTCGAATTCAAATATAATTGTTTATATACATTTTTTAATTATTTATGTTTATTTTTGATTTTATATATTTATATTTTAAGAAAAATACTTTTTTTAATAAAGTATTTTTATTTCTTAATTTTCACTTTTATGGTCAATGTAGTTTAGTAAAAAAATTGGGGCTACCTTTTGGTGTATCTAGGTGTGGCTAAGTCAAAGATTTACTTTGGTAATGAAGTTTTTTTATTTCTTAGTTTATTCCCATGTTAAAGAGTTTTATTTTCATTTGAAAATAACTTAATTAAGATGATAACAAGTTTGCTTTTTATACGACCTATTTTATTGAATTGTGTCTCTTTCTCACATTATATTTGAATTGGAACTAGCATCTACATTTCAGCTAATGCTAATGTTAGCTAAGATTTGTTGTCAATAATTTCCATCATTAATGGTTGAGGCATTAAAAGGTAGTGAGGTGAAATGTTTATTTTCTCATTCTTATTCTTATACCCTAATGATAGAATGGGAATGTTAGTTTCTTAGATTATTAATAGTTTTCAAGTTAGGGAGTTTTAGTTCTGTTATTGATTAGTAATTTTATTCTCAAACTCCATGTTAAATTCAATATATATAAATAATATCGTGAAATAATTTAATGATTGCTTCAAATTAGAATCAAAATACAAAATAAAATATAAAAAGAAACCAAAACCATTATGCTCTAATATAACATTTTTTAATGAATTTTGTCAAATTTTTACTTTATTTTCATTTTTATTCGAAACATGGTAATTTCTATTATTATTAATTTTATTATAATCATTGTAATTTAGAAATAACAAAAGTAAAATTTTATTTTAACTTTACCTATACAAAATAGCAAAAAAGAATTTATTTGTTTAATTATGATTAACCAACAAAAAAAAATAACTTTGAATTAGAAAAAGAACATATCTAATTAACTATATATGTATAACCATTATGAATCATCCAAAAGCATTTTATACTAAAAATGCTTCTAAACATGCTATACTAAAAATCCATTTTGTAACACCAAAACATTGCATCTTATACTAAAGATGCTTCCAAGCATCCTATACTAAAAATCCATTTTCTAACACCAAAACATTAACATTAGCTTAATTGACTTTATACACTCTGATGCCTGAATGTCAAAATGCGTGTTGGTTAAGATTTGTTATCCGTAGTGTGACCATTATTGCATGAGGGGTATAAAGAATTTCATTTTGAAAAAATGTCTTAAAAAACAGTTGTTTCTTTAAGAAGTCCAAGTCCCCATCTAAATAAAACATAAAAGAAATATAAGAAAAACAACAAGACATAAGTTATATTACATTTTTTTTTTGTGAATTGTTCCTTGGACTCCCTCGATTATGACATTGTAGTTTGGAAGAAATACAAGCCACCTACGTTCGGGATAATGTAAACATCTCCCGTTTTGATGCAGTAATGTCTAGAATATACATGTTAGTTAAGAAGAAATGCATGCCACCTATGTTTTGGACTAGGGAAGGTGACAATGTCAAAGGTTATCTTTTTCTCATGTGATTCCCTAATGTACATAATGTACGCCCAAGTTAAGACATGCATGCCACTTACGTTTGGAGCAATGGGAGGTTAAAAAAAAATCAAAGCTAAGCTTTTCTCCATCTAATGTCCTAATGTTCACCATACACATTGAGTTGTCAATAACTTGGACAATTAATAAATTAAGTATTAGGTTAATAACTTGGACCATTAATAAATTAAGTATTAGGTCTCTTTATCCCATGCCTTATACATGTGTTTAATGCCACGATATAGTTAAGATTAGTTGTCAATAACGTGGACTATTAATGAATGAGGAATTAGGCCTCTTTATCTGATGCCTTATAGATGTGTTTAATGCCACAATACAGTAGATTAGTTGTAAATAAAGTGGACTATTGATGAATGAGGTATTAGCCACTTTCAAGGTTTTATGAATGCAAAATTCATGACAAAGGCACTGTATTCAAACTTGCTTGTGAAATGTAAGAGTATGTAAAATTCATGATAAATGCATAGTATTCGTTATTCAAACTTGTTTTTGGAATTGTAAAATAATTATAAATGCACACTATTCGTTATTCAAACTTTTTTTGGAATTGTAAAATAATTTACTTAAATATTTAATTCTGTGTAATTTTTGCTTGTAAATTATATAGTTGTAAAATTGTTTGTATTTAAATTCTGTGCTATTCTTGTTTATAGATTGTATAGTTGTAAAATTGTTTGTTTTTATTTAAATGAAAGATTATGATTATGATAGAACAAAATAATATTTTGAGGTTTTTTTATGAGGAGAATGGATAGATTAAAATTTTAAAAGCAGACCTATCAATATTTATTGATTTACTCTTCACCTTCCCATCCATCATTTCATCCTAACCTAGTGGACTAACTATTTTGAAGATCTGAACTAATAAACATAATTCTTTGAAAGATATTGCCATTTTTCCATTTTATTTTCCATAAATTTGTTAGATTAATGAAGCTTTGAATAGTCTTTAAATCACAAACAGAATCAGACAAACAAATAGAGTTTGAAGCAACAAAAAAGAGGCCATGGAGATTTTTATATCCTTGTTTGAGATAAGTCTTGAACTAATCAATATTAGCATTGCTTAGCTAGATATAGAGGTACATGCACATAGTTTCCCTTTGTGTCACTACATCTAATCCATGTTGGGTTCCATAGTGTGATTTTTCAAATTAATGTTTAGACATTTAGCTGTTGGAGATTAGGAAGGAATCGTAAACCCTATAAAAAATGCAATAAACATAGTAAAAAGGTTAGATTAAAACTTATCTTAAGATTAAAATCATTAAAATATATGCTAAATTGACGATAAATATTATAAATAAATGCAGTGTTGACTTCAGCTATAAACTGAAGGGAAGAAAAATATAACAAAAAAATCAGCCTTGACTTTAGCTATACATGAATTTATCTAAATGATTACTAATATTCAGTTGTGTACAGTGCATCCTTGAACTATGGATAAAATCATGATAAAAAATATTATAAATAAAATATTATTTTACTCCAGTATGCACACCACTTATCTCTATTATTTTCGGGAGCTATTTTAAAGAGTTGTAGGTATGAGGTGTACAGTTGAGGACCCTAAACTATGTATATACCTGTAGTAGTGTGCACTTATCTCTATTATTCCCAGGAGCTATTTTAAAGAGTTGTAGGTATGAGGTGTATAGTTGAGGGCCCTAAGCTATGTATATACCTGTAGTAGCAGGAGAGACTAATACATTTATAAAATATTTACGTGTTGAGATTAAAGGGATCATTATTATAATAAAACGGTTATACCCATCCTATATAGTTAGGAAGCTTCACGTGGACAGAGGAAGCAAACG
This sequence comes from Pseudotsuga menziesii, assembly GCA_001517045.1. Taxonomy (NCBI): domain Eukaryota; kingdom Viridiplantae; phylum Streptophyta; class Pinopsida; order Pinales; family Pinaceae; genus Pseudotsuga; species Pseudotsuga menziesii. The sequence continues at coordinate 230,069 of LPNX010159925.1, forward strand.
CTTGAAAAAGGAGTAGAGGAGGTAAGATGGGGGTCACTGGAAAAGGAAGATGCCACAAGGGGATGGAAGAATGAGGGAATTGCTGGGTTTCTTGAACGAGGGAGATCATTTTCGTGAAGGGAACAAGGCGCAACTTGATGGAGATGTTCTGCTCTTGGTTTTGTGGTGAGGAGGCGACCACCCAACAATGCATTCAGTACCGGCTGTAGGGTTAAGCATTTGTACATAAGGAGATCTATGGAACTATGTGCATTCGTATTTAAGTAGAGCTATGGAACTATGTCTGCATTTTGTTTTTGTCTTATGTATTTGGTTTGTTCATCTTACTTCAAAGAGAAGGGGCGCTCTCTTACGCATAACTGGCTTCGATGATTCTTGTATCAACTAACAGCTCTGTTATTAAGAAGAAGAAAAATTCGAACTTAGATTGGAGACCATAGTTATAATGCTTATTTCCAATTGCTATTCGGTAATTTAAACTATAATACTCTCTTTTCTATCTAGTCCATTGGCTAATGATGATGTGAAGGCATCTCAATAGAGAGAAACGATCCTAAATGTTTCCACAAATCTTAAGACCGTGATTGGTAAGTGTTACATTTGAAGCAAGAGAGTAGACTTTTATCATGTTCCTGGTATAGGACTGATTATGTTAATGTGCCCTTAGTTGGGTTTGGTTGGATTCAAGATACATATACCTGATAAAAAAGCGTTTCCTCTTATACCATACCTATACCTTTCTTTTGTCGATGCATTTTTGGAGAAGATCAGTCATCTCCAGTGATATAAATATTTTCGTAACTTTTTTTCAAGTTGATTCAAATATTAGACTGTACACCTCTGCAGGACTATTGAAAAGAACGACTCATCTACTCATGTATGTTCTAGAGAATGATTTGAATCCTCTACATTAATAGCTAAGAAATCCTTCTCGTTGATAGTATAATTAAGTTCAGCAGGGGCTAAGTTTTTACTAATATAATAAATTGCATAAGGTACTTGACCATCCTACTATCGTAAAACTGCTCCAATAGTGATATCAGAAGCATTTAAAGAAATGTGAAAGGGTAGGGTCCAATTGGGCCCTCTTAAGATAGGAGCTGTGGACAGCTCCTCCTTAAGATTAAAAAACTTTGTCTGGCATGCTTCACTCCAAACAAACTACACATCCTTCATTAATAATGAAAACAAAGTATAAGCAAGTTTGGAAAAATTCTCTATAAATATTCGGTAGTATCCAGCATGTCCCACAAAACTTCGCACCTCTTTTTGAGTTGCAGGGGTAGGTATATTTTTTATTACCTTGATTTTTGAGGGGTCCACCTGAATGCCATCAACAGAGATGAAGTGCCCCAATACTACTCCTTCACTCATCATCATATGGCACTTTTCAGTGCTTAAAGAGAGCTGGGTCTGTTCACAACGAGTTAAAACTTTTTTCAAATTTTCCAATGCTTCTTCAAAATCCTTGCCATAAGGAGTGAAATCATCCATAAAAATTTCCATACTGTCATTAACTAATTAATAAAATATGCCGATCACAGCTCTTTGAAATGTTGTTGGTGCATTACATAAACCAAAGGGAAGCACTCTGTAGGCAAACGTTCTAAGGGACAAGTGAAGGTACTTTTATCCTTGTCTTCAGGAGCAATGTGAATATGATTGTACCTGCTAAACCCATCTAGGAAGGAGAAGAAATTCTTCCCTGATAGGGTGCCGAGTACTTGATCAATAAAGGGCAAGGGAACATGGTATTTTTGTGTGGTTTTGTTTAGCTCCCTATATCTGACACAAACTCTCCATTCACCATTTTTCTTGGGTACAATTACAAGCCGGGAGACTCCCTCGCTATCTGAAATAGGATATATAAACCCTGCTTCCAAGAGTTTCTAAATTTCTTCCTTCACTATGTCCCTAAGATTGGGTTTCATTCATCGTTGAGGCTGACACACAGGCCGGGAGTCGCTTTTAATATAAATATGATGGGTGCACAGGTTAGAGGGAATACCCCTCATGTCTGTATACTCCCAGGAAAATGGCCCCTTGTGTTCTTTGAAGAGACTGATCAGGCTCTTTTGTTTTTCTAAGGAGAGGTTAGGGTTAATATTCAAAGTTTTTCCAGACTCTACCTCAATGGGAATACTTTTCGAATTTTTCAATACTAGGATTATGTGTGTGTCACCGACTAGTGCTTCTTCTATGAGATTTTCTTATTCTTCCTTACCCAGAGTAATGTTCAGGATTTGATAAACTTCTTTATTGAGTGAGGTGGGTTCACTGATGAAGTTATTAATGGCATCATATTCAGTTTCATCTTTAAAAGTTAAGGCCTTCCCTATAGTTAATAATGGATGAACACCCTCCTCTTCCTCTCGCTCCATCCAAAAAGAAGTTTCAAAATCTAGACTCGGTTGAGCTAGAGGAGGGAGAGTGAGGTTCTTAGTCTCGGTGCCATCTGATATGATCATAGACCTATATCGATAGCTAATGCAAGCAACGGCTGTAGCCAACCAAGGCCTTCCTAGGATCAATGTGTGTCCACCCAGCTGGGACTTGGGTTGTAAAACCAAGAAGTCAGCAGGATACTCCCAAGATTCAACTGAGAGGACGAGATCATCCAGAATTCCTTCAGGTTTAATGGTGGATCTATCTTCAAGTTCTAAAACAGTGGGGGTTGGCCTAAGATTAGTGATCCCAAGTTTTCTTACAACCTCGATTGTCATGACATTAATCGCTGCTCCTAAATCTACTAGTGCGTTGGGTATCTATGTATGCCCAATCTCCATAGTGACAGTGGGATTCCCAGAGTCGTCATACTTGGCCAATAGGGTTTTTCCTGTTATTAATGCAGATAATTTCCCTATGACGTGGACAATAGGAGGATCTCTAGGTTTCCTCCCTCGTTTCTTTTTGCACAGGTTTCGAACAGTTCTAGCATAGATAGGTACGTCTTGAAGAGCTTGAAGGAGGGGGATTTTAACATAAAGATTCTTTAACTCTCCTAAGAGGTTATACTGGGGTTGTCCCGCTGTCCTTGGTAGCATTAATCTCTTGGGGTACGGTGGTTGCCTAATCAGATAGGTAGGTTGCGTATTGCTGGATTTATCATTCTATGTTTCAGTCGTCCCATTTGTGGGATGTTCAGCATCTTCAATAATGGGGGTTGTATCAAATAGATGATGTGGATTCATCCCTTCTTCATGCACAGAGGGTGGAACATATTCTATGATCACAGGATCTACTATTTTCCCTGACCGTAAGCGAATATCATTGCAAGGAACAGGAGAAAGGGAGTAGGCAGGCATGTTGACAGTCTCAAATTGATGGACTATTTTATTGTTTGGGTTAGGAGTAGGTTGAGCAGGCAGCTGAGGTCATATCGGTATATTAGGGGCAGAATTGTTCTGCAACTGCAGCCGTGACTGTTGATGAGGGTAATGAGCATATTGAGGAGGATATTGTTGCTGTTGATGTGGAGGTTGTTGAGGAAATTGGTTACCTTGATGGAAATTCCTCCATCCAGGAGACCAAGAAATTGGTTGGTGTGGTGGCTGTGTCTAGGGATTCCATGATTTATAATTTTGCATTGAAGGTTGAGAAGGGTTCCACTCATAATAAGATGAAGGGAATTACGTATTCACATTTTGCATATTATTAAAATTGCTCATATTATTCAAAAATGGAGATGAGTCTAGGGTCATACCTTAGTTTCGAGGCTTCCAAGGTTTCTTTTGTGCAATGAAGTAGGCCGGTTCCACCTCTGGAGTTGATTCCTGTAGAACAAACTTCACTTGGGGAAGTGAGGGGCATTATTTTGTGTCATGGTTCAGCTCGCATAGCTGACACACCTCTACCTTGTCAAGTGGGCACTCCTTTAGAGGGTGGTTCTTTCTACATCGAGGGAAGAACACACCTAGTGTGAGATCCTCTACTTCCTATTTTTACTTTGCCATGAGGATGTCAATTTTCGAGATAGAGCTCATAATTTCTATTTTAAAATTTTCAAGGAGTTTTCCTATCTCTGCACAGGTGGCTCCTCCATTAGATGACTTCTAAGTTCTGTCAAAGACATCACATTCTAGCTTATCCTGTTTGTCCCGCCTGTTATTCCTGGAAGATCCCCTCGAGTACCTTTTGCATAATTCCACAATCTTTTGGAAAGACTCCTTGGAGATATCCCCCTTTCCTAACAAGTTTAACATATCTAGGCAATCATCCCTAATCCCGTGAAGCAAGATTATCTTGAACACATCTAACCCCATGTTCGTTTGTCCAGTTATTTGCACATTGTATAAGAGCCTTTTTGCAAAATCTTCTAGACTCTCATCTTGCTTCTGCACCATTTTGAACAATTCTTCTCTTTTGTCTTTGGTGTTGCAATATTCCTGATATTTCTCCAGGAACACATGTTTCATCCTGTCCTAATTAGTGATAGTTCCACCTCCTAAGCTCATGATCCAGCGTAATGCATTGTCCTTCAGAGTGGCATGGACGAGCTTCAAATTTTGTGCATAGGTGATGTAGTCATAGCCTCAATAGAGGATATCAAACTCAAAAATAAATTCATCTGGGTCGTCTACCGCTTTTCCATGGAAGAGAGGCAACACCGACGGTGATATATTTTTCATAGGGGCTGTCCCTTCTGGCTGCTGAATCAGGAATTGAAGTGTAGCCATTGTTCCTTCAGGTAGGGAATGATCTCCATGATGATGGTTTTCCCCCATTGCCTCTTCCTCATCAGATTCATGTCTGTTACTCATTCCTTCTTATGTTTTCTCTTCCTCGTTTATCTCTTCATTCATTCCTTTGTTCCTCTCCTCATTCTTTTCTTTGTTCTTTTCTTCGTTCTTCTCCTCGTTCTTTTCTTCATTCTTCAATTGATCAACAATCTTCTGGTGGAACTGTGTCCACTCTTCTTTAGTTACAACCTTCCTATAAATGTGGTAGATCAGGATTCTACGAGTAGGTCCAGTTGTACCGTATTTTTCCTCTCCTGCAGGGATATTTGAGGAAGTCACGACTGCTCGTGTGTTCTCCACTATGGAACCTGATGCTGGTGCCCTAGGATAGGTGGGGATTCTTCTGATAGGAATTTCCTGATGGCAAGCCCCAGTGGATGAATCAATTTTTTCAACAAGATCATCAATAAATGTCCTTCTGCCCAATTGTGGACCTCGACCACCTGCGCTGTTAGTATTTTGTGGGGTTTATTTATTTTGTTGATCATGCTTTACCCTTCTTGTATTCAAGTAAACCAAATCATTACAATGAAAAATGGAAAAGAATGGGTAGAAACAATTACAGGATGCAACTAATGATGGTGTTTAATATTTATCCTTCCCCGGCAATGGTGCCAAAATGTCAGGCACCCAATATGCAAGTGAATTACAACTAACATACAAAGTGTACAATATTTATTGTCAACCCAGGGAAGTCTTGTATTTCAAGGATAACACGCGCAGTATATGCTTAAACATGAAATTACTGTAATTGAACAATACTATTTTCTATTCGGCTATGCTCATCCAAAGAATCTAATTAATCTAGTTACCTTCTAAGGAATGCAATAAAAATTACCTTCTGCTGTGTCTTGATCTAAGAATGGAAAGATAAAATTCACATCTAAATTACAATTATAGATAAAGGGAAATTTTGTTCACACCACTTAATGATTATCTCAACTATCTAATCTAATTGTCCTAGGAATATAAAGACATAAATTGAATATTGATCTAGGGATTCAAAATATAGAAGTTGAGTTCAGCTGTTCTAGGAAATTGAAGGACAGGAATGAAATTATATAATCATAAAAATAAGAGACAAGCTGCAAAGATTCATGGAAACGGTAACTAAAAGATCTAAGGATGAACAGAGCTGTTACAGTTACCACATGAATTGGATAAGAAATAATCAGCTACTCAGTCAACTATCACACCATGCCACTACAGGTATCCAAGGGATGCAATCACGACACACTGTAATTCCACACCTGTTATAGCTTCCTATGAAGAAATAAAATTAACATAACATAACACAACAAAATAGTTGGAAATACCTAATTTAACTCAGTGATCCCTGTGGAAGGCGGGACCAACCTTCACACAGAGATGCTGGCTGAACACACGTAAAAACCTTTAGATCAGAAGTAAATCCTTGTATTAAAAGACAAAGTGATTACACAATTCCTCCTCACAACTAATACAATGAATTGATTATATGTTTAGCAACCCCTGGCTTGAAACAGTTCTTTTATACAATGCAAATCATAATATCCTATCCTATTATGGGGAAGCCATGAAGATCTCTAATCTTTAGGTGCCCTAAATGACAAGAGCTGTTACAAACGTGGTAGGATGAAAAAAAGGAAACATAGGAAAACTGTTAATCGCCCCAGGAGTGACGATATCTTTAGATCACGGCTATACACAAGCAGGAACACACTGTTGAACTCCAAGTCTGACACATTCTATTACAACTACCTTGGCGCAGCTTTTTCCAGGATATCGCACTAGAACCATATTCCTAGGGTAATGATAGGATGGATGGGGATCAGCTTGAGCGATGAATGCCCATCATTTTCGTAGCATGTTCAGCCCAATCTTCCTGCAGTCCATATATCTCAAAATACCTTTATAAACCGTCATATGTTAGCATATTGAGAGATATGAATCCTTAATTATCACAATCATAAGTATTAATAAAATAAAACAATGACCAATCATACCTTGGTGGTTTGAAGAGTAGAGTGGGGATAAAATGTTTATTTTGCATGCTCAATGGCGTAGGATAGAACAAGAAGAGGTAATTAAGGGTGGTCAAAAGAGGCCATTTTTGGGCCCAACACATGTGGATCTCTACATGCTTGGTCCTCTGCTTGGTAACTGGATCTGTGGATATCTTAATAACACTTTGATTGTCACAAAAGAGGAAAGTGGACAAAGTACTGCCAAGATCAAACTCTGAAATAATTCCTTGCAACCAAATTGCTTGGATGCAAGCATTCACCACTCCTTGATACTAAGCCTCTGTTGAAGATAATGCTATGGCATCCTGCTTTTTTCTAGACCAACAAATGGTCCCACCACCAAACATGAATACATATCCAGAATTAGACTTCTGATCAATATAATCACCCACCCAATTGGAATCTATGTATCCAACCATCTCTATCTTGAAGTTTGCAGCATAGTGAATGCCGTAGGTCCTGGTTCCGTGAATATGCTGGAGGATCCTCTTGTCTACCTTCTAATAAGGATCATGAGGCTACCACATGCATATTTATACAGAATTCATGGAATAATAGATATCAGGCTGAGAATGTGTCAAGTAGAACAAGCTACCAATCAACTTTCGATAGATAGTGTAGTCCATGGGTGGTGTGGTTTTTCCTTCTTCAAGGTTGATCCCTAAAAGGAAAGGGAATGCAACATAGTGAATGCCATAGGTCTTGGTTCCCTGAATATACTAGAGGATCCTCTTGCCTACCTTCCAATCAATATCATGAGGCTGCCGCATGCATCTTGATACAGAATTCATGGCATAACAGATATCAGCCTGAGAATGTGTCAAGTACAACAAGCTACCAATCAAATGTCGATGGATAGTGCAGTCCATGGGTGGTGTGGTTTTTCCTTCTTCAAGGTTGATCCCTAAAAGGAAAGGAAATGGTGCAGGCCTGCATTTGGCCATGTTAAAGTTGAATAACAGGTCTAATATGTATTTGTACTAAGTGACCATTTTCCCATCATAATTTTGCTCAATTTTGAGCCTCAAAAATTGTTTTAGGAGACCCAAATCTCTCATTTCAAAGGCATTGTGGAGAGCATTTTTGATGGCTGAAATCGAAGCAACTGTGCTACCTTTGATCTGTAAGTCATGAAAATATAAAATAATAAAAATCAAATGACCATCAGAATTTTGTATATACACATTTGGATCTGATATACACCTTTGGAAGTTTTGTGAGAGAAGGAAGGCATCCATCTTGGAACACCACTCTCTTAGGGCCTGTTTTAACCCGTATAGTGACTTATTTAGCTTGCAAACCAAAGATGCATGAGAGATGTAGCCCTTAGGTTGATTCATGTATATCTCCTCATGAATATATCCACGCAAAAAGGCTGACTTAACATCCATATGATGCACTTCCCAGCGCTTAGATGATGAAATTGCCAAAACAAGGTAGATGGAGTCCATTTTTGCAATCGGTGCAATGGTCTCATGGTAGTCCACACCTTGGACTTGAGAGAAACCTTTTGCTACCAGCCTTTCCTTATATTTATAGGTGCTTCCATCAGCAGCAACCTTGGTCTAAAACACCCACTTGCTTTGAACAAATTTCCTTCCCGGAGGAAGAGAAACTAGCTCCCAAGTAGTGTTTTTTTGAAGAGAATTCATCTCTTCATCCATGGCAACTTGCCATCTCAAATCCTTATGAGCATGGTAGTAGGAATTTGGGTCTAAACTAATAATCAAATAACAGGTTTCAGATAGCAAATTATTAGGACAAGATAGTGCAATACCTGCTCTTTGGAAATCAGACCAGGTTCTCCTTGGATCATCCATATTTCCAATGTTATCTCCTGTGGAGGACAGTGTCTGTCGAGCCCATCTGGGAAGATGATTTTGTACTTCAGGTTATGATTCAGCAAATGATGTTTTCTGCACACTGATATTGAAATTAGAGGATCCAAATCAGGGTCATCACCCGCAGTTTCATCATCCAAATATTCAACTTAATAGGAAGGAAATTCAACAATTTTCTCCTTCACTAGTTCCACCTCTTGAAGAGGCTCATTGAACTTGACACTTCTCTCAATAATGATATGTTTTGTTTTGATATCCATTAGCTTGAAACATTTTGATTCATCAAGATACCCAATAAATAGACATTCTATGCTTTGCAGTTGCAAAGCCCTCCTTTTATCAAGTGGAATTCGGGCCCATGTAGTGGACCCAAACACCCGTAGGTTCGACACATCTGGCTTGTGTACAAAGTATGCTTTGAAATGGGTATTCCATTTCACGGATGAGTGCGGCACTCTATTATGAATATATTCTACAGCATTCATGGCTTCAGCCCACAAATTTGTAGCAAACTTCTTTGATTCCAACATACAGGTGGTCATCTCCTTGAGAGACCGATTCTTCCTTTCTGCTACACCATTCTGCTAGGAAGTGTAGGGAATTGAATGTTGGACCTGAATACCACTTTGGGAGCATATGTGCAGAAAATTATTACTGACATACTCCCTTCCATTATCATATCTCAAGATCTTGATCTTAAGCCCAGAGGAATTCTCGATCAAGGCCTTCAGTTCAGATAATTTTTCACATACTTCAGACTTCTTTTTTAGAAACAAGATGCATACGTACCTTGAAAAATCATCAATAAAATTCATAATATACCTTGATCCATTCATGAATGTGACATGCACTGAACAACGGATATTTGAATGTATCATCCCTAATATCCATGTAGGTCGGTTTGCCTTCCCCCAATCGAACTTGTGCTTAGGGTGTTTTCCAACCACATAGCCCTTGCAAATTCCAGTGGTTTCCTTGATGACCAGGAGGCCTTCAACCATGGATTTTTTGTAATTGCTGAAAATATTTGAAATTTAGATGGCCAAACCTTTCATTTGACATCCTACTAACTTGATTTCCATGAGTTAGCAGTGCAGTGTTCTTTGCATCTGCCACAAAGTGGGGGAGCTCATAGGCTTTTGCATGATGGTTTGCAAGGCCTTTAGCAATGAGTCTCCCGGATGCAATTTCCATTATCTCAACATCATTTGATCTGAAAGATACTCTCTTAGGAACTCCAATATGTTTCATCTGATAGACACTAAGGAGATTTGATGCCAGAGACGGTACATACAAAACTTTTGAAAAATAGCCATTCTCAAGATCAACCGTACCTTGTCCTTTTGAAATGATAATGGATTCATCTCCCATGTGGATGGGGATGGATTTTCCAGTCTCCAACGATGAATAGGAGTCTCCTTCAGGAATCATGTGGTTCGAATCTCCATAATCAATAAAGAGTGCTTTGGACTTCGAAGTGCTTTCCATGAGGACATGACCTTTTTCATGTTGTGGTTCCCGATCTTGCTGATCTCTCCTCCAAAATATTTCTAGAAGATTGGTGTGATTTCTATCAAGGAGAGAGGTAGCTTCATCAATATTATTCTTCATGCGGGCATGTTTAGGGTGAAATCCTTTCTCGCAGTATGAACACTTGACTTTCCCTTTCCCTTTGTTCTTATTTGAGTCGGAAGACTCATCATGCTACTGGTTTTCAACTTTAGGCTTAGGAGCTTCGAATTTAGTTTTTGGGATCTTTTGCTGCTTTCCTTTACCCTTTAGATCTTTGGGCCTCGATACATGGAGGGGTTGACCACAGGAGGATCTGATGATCCCCATCTGGACAAGCTTATCATGTTCACTTGCGAGGGACTCAATGAAGCCATTGAGTGTAGGCATCTTCCATCCAGGGGTTGTGATCTTCCCCACACAAAATGTAGAGACAAAAACTAAATAATCAGCTCCACGTTTGGAGAGTATGGAGAGGATGAGCTAATAATCCTCTTTCTCCACTTTACATTGATTCAACAATAAGACAATGTGCTTGAACTTTGTGAAAAATGTCATTCAAGGTCTCAAAATTGGAAGGATGGAGAGAGATGGTAAACTCTCAAATCATCCTGCTTTCCATACAGGGCTTCCAATTTGTCCCAAATTTCCTTTGAAGTCTTCAATCCCGAAAGATGGAAAAGAAGATCCTTGGAAACAGAGAGACACAAGAATCCAAATGCTTCATCCTTCTTGTTCAAGAATGTAGATTTGTCTATTGCAGAACCAAGATCTTCTTCAGTGTCGATGGTGACCCTATATAGTCCTATGGAACGTAGTTGGATCTCCATGTCACCTTTCCATGAGTGGAAATTGAATGGAGTCAAAATATCTACGGAAGAAGCCATCTAAATCTGCTGGATCGAATGCTTTCACGTGTCAAAAACCTAAAAGTCACAAGAAAAAGGGCAATGTCAGGTCAGAGAGCCTACCCATTTTAGGATTTCATCACACCCAGCATAGTCAATCAAGCAAGCTTGATCAACAAGTTCTTTACTAGGGGTATTAAGTGGTAAGCCTTGGATTCTGGAGCAGTGCTAGATTTTTGAGCTATTGCTCAATTTTCATGGAAGATCTGTCAAAAAACTTGTTTTTGAGATATTTGATCTTCATCCCACCATGTGCTCTGAAACCATATTAATCAGTCACAATAATATAGGGACTAAACACAAGTCTCATGAAATATTAATAATAATAAGGCATGAAAATGGTATAATTGTTCTACAAAATTAGTATCCCCTCTGTATATTCACACAAAGAATGAATATTACAATACAAGATCATGCTACAAGCATGAATGACAAAGAAATTGAATTCTGAAGGAGGTCATTCGAATTGAATGAGTGAGTCTAGCTTAATTGAATGTAAGTCATTGTCAACACTCAAGTTAACCACTGATCAAAACCCTAATTGACTCAACTAAGCCCTCATTGAAGTTGGAGTGCAATAAATGACTAAGTCTAATTGAAAGTAGGTCAGGAAAATGTCACAACAAGCCAACCATCAAGTGGTAGTGCATCAATGACTCCAATGAACCCCGATGAGGTTAACTGAAGTGTAACTAAACATCAGAAGTAGTTGTAGGCACCTCTGTTGACTCTAGTTCATTAAATAATCAATAAATAATCAATTTAATGATTGAGGGCACCTTCACTGCTCTGTTTAACTGATTGTAACCATCAGTTAGCAATATGGGGCATTAATGACACTTAGATCACCCCCAGAGTGCTCCAGTTAGCCTCCCTGAATGTATGAGAAGGCTAAGTTAGCCTCCTTAACTGAAGGTAGGCATGGGTGTGATCTAGCTGATGTCATCTAGTGCCCCTCTGATGTCAATTAAGTCAATAATACTTAGGATAGTGGTTTAACTAAGCCAATTTGACCAAAAGAGTGTGTAAGGTGGTAAATGTCTCCAACAGATCTATGGTGTAATGTTCTTCATGTGTGGATGGTGATTGTCAAATGCTTATGAGGTATAATCTGTGTTATTTATCTTTTCTTTTGTTGGTTAATTGTTGTCCTTGAAGGAGAGAGCTCCCTCTTGTTAGGGTAAGATTTTATTCTAGTTTGATTTATGCTCTTACTATTTTCTTGTTTCATATCTATTGGAGTTGCATGTATTTTAAATTTAATTGCATGCTTTCAAATTATCTTTTCCAACAGCACCTATGTTTTGACCATTTGTTTGTGCAAGGATTTCTAAGTTGCAGGTGATCTCACTTGTACAAGGGGTTGAGCAGGTTTGCATATTTCTCATATTCAATATCTTCTAGGGGACATAGTCCCTTGGTATTCCACCAAAGTAGTCTCCAAAGCCCAACATTCTGAGGATTCCAACACTTTTTCTCTCTCTTCCTCCTTCAAAAAATCAATTTTCTTACCTGGTTATTGTGTTTGAAATATTTTATATCATGATATGTTATATTAAAGTTAAAATTACATAGATCTGTTGTTTCAAGGCTCATAGACTAGATCTCATTCCTAAAAAAGTTTCATAAAGCATTCTAGATCTAGTTTAGGGAAATCGTCCGTTTTTCATGGAAATTTAAAGAGAATCCATAGGTTTCCTACTTTAGATTCTTGTTTCTTCTTTAAAAATATTAAATCTAGAAATCAATGCATATTCCATTGGCTGCCCAAATAGCAAGTCGCATGGTTATTTTTTCACCAGTTTACCTAGTTTTAACTTAGTTTTGTTTGGTTCAAAGTAGGCTGACCCAAAGGTACTTCCAAAGTGATTTTGGGCATATTTAATTATAACATGCTCACTGTCTTTTAGTAGGCATAACAGAAAGAGGATAATCCACTGTTCGAAAGTGGATTTGGGATCGTTCAAATCTCCCCTAGGGGTCTCCCTTTTTTACCATAATTTTCAAATTTTGGGAAATTTGTAAAGCCTTGGTTTCATCTTGTATTAGAAACAAGAGGATTAAAATAATTTTATTGATATTATAACAGAAAATAATAATTTTTTTCTATGAATAGTCTCTTTCGAGCCCATTCCCCATCCCCCCTCAAGCGATTCATGCCTTTTTTGACGTTTTTCACATTGTCTTACTTATAATTGCTTTAAATTAGTTTCATTGATGCATAATAGCATGGTTTGATTACTTTATCATATATTCCATATTACATTATCAAAGTAACTCGAATACTTACCCCATGACTTCCTGATTGACCCGCAAGGGGAAAGAGATGCGTGGTAGGAATAATTAGAAAACTTGTGATTTTTTTCTGGTTGATGCTTTTCTTTGATTTGTTGTAAGTAATTATTCTAAAATAAACCCCCTCCTTGATTCCATGATTGAGGTCCACTTGGACCGAAAGAGGTTCCTAGAGGGTTTTTCTTTCTAAGAAAACACACCCTTTAAAACTCACTAAAATTGAAAGGACTTCGATGTTTATGCTCTGCATTTGGATACAGTTCGTCCAATCAGTCAAGCTACATCAAAAGCAACATGAGTGGCTAGTTTAATTAGCCTTCACCTTCCCCAATTAACCACCATCAAAATAAAATCCAACGCCTTGATCAAACCGTAAGCGGCGGAAAAACACGCAAAGGAAGCGGGAACTCCTGAAAAGTGACCTCGAGGCGCTGATCTCTATTACACCTTCGGGTGCATTATGAAAAATAGTCTTAGAGACTCCATTCATCCCACACATCCTTGCGGGTATCCATCAAGGTTTAGTGTTGGACATACTCCAAGTACCCTCGGGTATATCTAGAGTCCCCCCCTCGCCTAATTTAATTTATTCATACTTCACATTAAATTAAAATGTACCAAGAGGCAATCGCAAAACATTCCCTCCAAGTACATGCAAGTACATTGATTTTTTTATGACTCCATTCTAAGGCACTGGCTGTTTTCTTTCTATATATATATTGTGTCTCAACATTGTGCTTTTGTGTGCTCATTTTTGTATCCTGTCATCTATGGTGGTTTATGGTTAAATCTAAAAATCCTAAGTAACTCATTCAGCCCCCTTGGCTTTGCTAAGAGTTGAGCCTAAATAGAGGAGTCAAGAATAAGGTGACAACCTTGACTCGATAATTTTCCCCAATGACACACCAAGTGGCTTGAATATTTCTGCCATGTCCCCCCCCCCCAGGTGTGTGAAAGGTGGAAATACCTTTTGGCGTCGTTGTCAGGGATAAATATTTTTATTCTTGAGTATGACTTTGCTTAAATTTTTTCTAAACAACTAAAAAGAAAAAAAAATTGATTGATCTTGTCTTTAAAAAACATAAAAATTAAAACTGGATACATCTGGTGACTCCACTATCTAACAGCCCTCCAAGAATTTCTACCCATAGAAACCACCATCAATTATTCAATCCTCTCCCTCATCCTAAAATTTTTATTGGGGAAATATTGAATACACAGAATTCTCATAGAAACCTTGAAGATTTAGGAGACCAATCCCTCTCAGATATCCATCACTTATTTCTAGAGAGTCATGTTCACCAATCTCAAGAGATGATGGAATTATTCAAACCCCTTGACTTTTCTCATATAGAAGGTGCTCCCCATACCATTCCAAAAGATGCTATCAAGAAGCTCCCCATATTTTAGGGAAATAATGCCATCATTGCCAAATCTCACCTTCAAAAGTTTGAAAAGCACCTGGTTAGTTATTTCAATGATGCTTCCCATGACCATGACAATGTCAAAATGATGCTCTTTGCTTTATCCTTAGAAGATGATGCTGAGGAGTGGTACTTAGACCTAGATGATGATTCATATAAAACTCTTAGTCAATTCCAAGATGGTTTTAGGAAGAAGTGGTGATAAAAGAAAGAACCAAGACATATGCTTGCTGCCCTTTATATCATAAAGAAGATGGAGAATGAAACCATCGATGAATTTAACACTAAATTCAGGCGTGTGCTTGTGGACCTTCCTAGAGACATCAAGCCAAAAAATTCATCTATCCTCATATCCTACATTGAAGCTTTCACCGGTAACTTAAGGCACCAGTTGAGAGATAAGGAACCCACCGATCTAAAAACTTCCCAATAGTTGGTTGAGAAAATACAAAAGAATTTGCAATCTTCAGGCAAGTCCAACGTTCCAGGTTACACTAGGGGAAACACTTCCTACATCAAAGAGAAGGGTAAATTCGTTGAATCAGAAGAAAAGTGAACTTCTAAATATCCCATGCAAAAGGTGACGCACATGATAAAAAACTTGGTTACTAGTCAAAACCAACTAATGGCCAATCATTTTTGCACAATTGAATCATATTAAAATAGAATAATGACAATGGAAAGGAATAATGGACCTAGGAACTTTCAGCCCAAGTAGAATAAGATGTATCAAAAGAAATTTCCTCAACAAGAGCCTAGGATTCCAAACCAGTTTGAATCATCTAACATGGTGGAAGAAGTAATTCCATGGTGTAGACTCTGTGAACAATTCCACCAAGAAAGCACTTGTTATGTTTCAAATCAAGTCATTGAACGTGGACTTTGTGAGGTCAGTAGTTAGGATGTATAAATAATAGATCAATGCTATGTGCAATGATGCTAAGAATAAACACAGGAAATAGATCTTGCTACTAAGAATTCTCACAAGCATACACAAAAAAAATAGAGAGAAGAAAAGAGACTGAATCACATGAATGAAGAGATGAATATTTGTGTGTATCCTTCCATTTAATAATTATGAATAATAGTATACGTAAATAGTACATCCCTCATAGGAAAATTGAATTGTATGGAAACAACTCATAAAGCTCAAAAAGGTTGACTTACCAAAATATAGCAAACCCCCATAGGTGGCTAAAGCACCTACCTAATCTATCAAGGACCTCACGAGTTGGAAAAAGCATGAGTGAGTTGTCAAAAAGATGGAAATAAAATACTAATCCTACAAAATGGAGAAAAAATAATGGAGGATGGGTTGGAAACAAAAGCTCCCAGTGTCCTAGTTGACTAGCTTTTATCTTATCCATAGAAAAGCAGGAAAAGTAGAAAAAGCAGAATAAAGCAAAATCTGTTGTAAAGTCCTATATACTAATTTTGGATGGCCAAAAGGTGGTCAAGATCAACCCAGAATTGGAAATAAATCATTGCTAGGATATAGATGGCATGTATTGACTTTAAGGTGCAAGTGGATGCCAACTAATTCAGCTAGTGGGTGAATAATTAATCACATAATGATTAATTATTTTATCATAAGTTGTGAGTGGGTTTAATATATTCCAACACAAGAAACAACTTCAAGCGATCTTGATCATGTATACATGGTAGGCCAGGCCTACCCTTTGTCACCATCTAAACAGTGCAAGCCTGAGGATGAAACCATTGCATAATCTTATAGTGAAACTTATGATGAAAAGCATAATGTGCATGATGGGACTCCCACGTGTTCTCCATATAATGATGACATTTTAGAAGGTTTACTTCCTTGTGACCTTTTCTCTTAAGAAGATGAGTATGAAAATGAGGACAAGTATAACTCGGAGCATGATACAAGTGACAAAGAATCCCTTATCTCTCACAAAGATGTTGATGGGGAGTCCTAAACAGTCACGGAAAATCTAGTCTATGACATGAATAAAGAGGAAAATAATGAACCAGAAACTTTCGATGGTTTTGTTGATTCTCCTATATATGGAATATCTAAAGGAGAGAGCATGCACCATGCGGACTTGGGAAACTTTGTATGGAAAAGAAACATGTAGTTTATCTATATGATCAGTCTAAGCCATATATCAGTATCAGCAATGAAGACAAAGAGAAATTGATATCAGCAATGAGGAATCCATCACATCTGACATCGATGGTGTTGATGACTATTGGGATTTTTGTAGATATCTTATTAATAATCCTATCTATTCTATGTGGAATTCCAATCTACTATGCTTCCATAGAGGGAAGCATGGATCTGGAGACTTGGGAAAATCCTAGTATAGAGGAGAAGCATTCAAAAATCTTATATGGTCATTCAGAGTCATATCATGCAGAGCCACGCAAAGGTACCAATAATGAAGACATTGAGAAGCAGTGTTGTGAAAAGACAGATATGATGCAGTCAATAGAATATCAGTCTTAACTATCATCTTCACATATACAGTTTCCTTATGATTTGGAGCCGCTTGGGGCTTATACTGTGGGTTATCATCTGGTAAGCCTTGATGATCAGTATGATGGTGTAGTCAATCTTCCTCATCATTTCGATTTGTATATCAACCCTATCCATTCATGGATAGAAGCAACATGTGCAAGCACCTACCATTTTGGGAAGAAGGTTGACGACATTATTCATTCCTATGATTTCCCATCCATCCCGCCCATTCCGGATCATCACGCAGGTTTTCATTTTCTGAATAAAGTATCATTACTTTGGGTGGTAACCAAAGACAAGGAAATTGTTTTATGTTAATAAAATGCTTAGGTGGTTACATTGGATTTCTGATTACACTTAACCTTTTTTTATCATGCTTAGAGTAGGAAAATAAGGTCCTTGAGAAAGAGCAATTAGTTTCTGCATTTTTGTTTTGTGCTTAGCCATACTAATTTTTTTTTTAATTAGTTAGTTACATTTATTTTGTTTAAATAAATCAGCTTAATGATTCATTTGGTTTTTATATAAAGCTTATGCTACTGAGGTTTTCTTGTCAAGTTGAGGTGTTTTTATAGGGTGTATAAACTAGAGATTTCAGTGTTCTCGTATCCTCTCCTTGGCATATGACCAGATTAAGAACACATCTCACAGTTGGAGCTAGATGTTACCACCTAAGTTGTACTTAGTGGTTTTTTATCAAGTGAGCATGGTGAACCGGACAAAGATGACTTGTTCGGACTTTAGAAGACCTTCCGAATTTCTTCTCGGAAGTGCTTGTTGTAATATATCACATGTTCATACCCCATGGGGGAGTTTTAATAAAATGTTCTAGCATGATAGTGTCTGTAAAACACTCGGTCTTTTTGAATTGATTTGTCAATCCGACCAGCCCAGGGTGTTTTTTTCCTTGGTTATTATCGGTTGTTGAATAAACGACTTATAATTTCTGAGTTTTTCACTCAATACCTCCAAAGTTGGGGTTGCCGCCTTGGAATTTAGTCCTTTTGGGGTTATTAGAGTCTATGTGTAAATTTATAAACAAGCTAGGCATCATGGTCGAGTCATATGAACATGTCTATGTCCCCTTAGGTTTTTTATTTTTTCATTTTTTTAAGTTTTTTAAATTTTAATTTTTCCACAAAACTTAGGATATTTTTTAATAGTCTAATTGGAAAATTTGGTTTTCCAATAAAAGTGGGCTCAATAATTAGTTTCAGTCATGGGGGTGCTCATTTTCTAGCTAAGAGTACCATGTAAACCCATACACCCACTTTTTCTGAGTTTTGAGTGATTTTTCCATCACTCAGGTTAAAAATCGCTAAAAATCAAATATTGATTATTTAATTCATGAATTAATTAAATAATGGAGAAAACCCCAAATCCCAAATCATTGGGAGTTGCTCCGATTTGACTGAGATCATTCACATCGGCTTGGGATTGATTGGATCTAAAAATTCATTGACTAAAGGAGGTGATCTAGGCTGATCTAGGAGTGCACGATAGCATCTAATCTTGGGAATTTCACCCTCCCTCTCTCCTACACACACGTGGGCTCATCCGGATGAATTTTGGTGGATGCTTCAGTCAATAGGCTGAGGTGTTAGTCAGATCAGCTCTTCGATTGACAGTTGCACTTAGTGAGACTTATATCACACTCAAATAGACTTAGATTAGGCCCTTATTCACTCCACATGCACCTACAGTCTCTCTCTCCTTGGGATTCGCGCCCCCCTACCCTAGATCTCCTGTTTTTTCTATAAATAAAGCACAAATTACCTCCTGCAAGTGAGTTAGAAGTGGGATTGAGGTGTTGTTGCTATGGTGCTGTTGCTATTGTACTGTTGTTATTGTTTACTATTCTAGAATAAATAAACTTTGGAGGCAATATCTATGGTGTAATGATCTTCATGTGTGGATGGTGATTATCAAATGCTTATGAGGTATAATCTGTGTTATTTATCTTTCCTTTTGTTGGTTAATTGTTGGCCTTGAAGGAGAGAGATCCCTCCTATTAGGGTAAGATTTTATTCTAGTTTGATTTATGCTCTTATTGTTTGCTTGTTTCAGATCTATTAGAGTTGCATGTATTTTAAGTTTAATTGCATGCTTTCCAATTATCTTTTCCAGCAGCACCTATGTTTTAACCATCTGTTTGTGCAAGGATTTCTATGTTGCAGGTGATCTCACTTGTAGAAGGGGTTGATCTGGTTTGCATCTTCCTCATATTCAAGATCTTTTGGAGGACATAGTCCCTCAATGTTCCACCAAAGTAGACTCCAAATCCCAACATTCCCAAGCTTCCAGCACTCTTTCTCTCTCTTCCTCCTTCAAAAATCAATTTTCTTACCTGGTTACTATGTTCGAAAGATTTGATATCATTTGGATATGTTATATTGAAGTAGAAATTACATAGATATGTTGTTTCAAGGCTCATAGACTAGATCTCATTCCTAAAAATGTTTCATAAAACATTCTAGATCCAGTTTAGGGAAATTGTTCATTTTGCATGGCAATTTAAAGAGAATTCGTAGGTTGCATGCTTTCTATTTTTGTTTCTGTATTAAAAATATTAAATAAAGCAATCAGTGCATATTTCATGTGCTTCCCAAACAGCAAGTCCCTTGGTTCCTTTTTCACTGTTTTAGTTAGTTTTAACTTATTTTTGTTTGGTTCAAAGTAGGCTCACCCAAAGGTAGTTCCAAAGTGCTTTTGGGCATATTTCATTCTAACATGATTTCTATATTTTAGCAGGCATAACATAAACAAGATAAGTTGTTGTTCGAAAGTGGCTTTGGGATCGTTCAAATCCCTCAGGGGTCTCCCTTTTTTACCCGAATTTTCAAATTTTGGGAAATTTGTAAAGCCTTGGTTTCATAATGTATTATAAACAAGAGGATTCAGATAATTTTACTCATATTGTAACAACAAATAATAAAAAATTTCTCTGAATAGGCTCTTTCGAGCCCATTCCCCATCCCTCTTGGGGGGATTCGTGCCTTTTTTGTCGTTTTTCGCATTGTCTTACTTATTTTTGCTTTAGATTAGTTTCATTCATGTAGAATAACATGATTTCATTACTTTATCATATAACCCATATTACATTATCAAAGTAACTCGAATACTTACCCCACGACTTCCCCATTAACCATCAAGGGGAAAGAGATGCGTGGTTGGAATAATTACAAAACTTGTGATTTGTTTCTGATTGCTACTTAAATTTGATTTTATGTAAGTAATTGTTCTAAAATCACCCCCTCCTTGATTCCGTGATTGAATTCCACTTGGACTGAAAGAGGTTCCTGGAGGGTTTTTCTTTCTAAGAAAACACAGCCTTTAAAACTCACTGAAATTGACAAGACTCTGGTGTGTATGCTCTGCATTTGGCCGTGGTTTGTTTGATCAGTCAAGCTGCATCATAAGCAACGTGAGTGACTAGTTTAATTAGTCTTCACCTTCCCCAATCAACCACCATCATGCGAAAATCCAACGCCTCGATCAAACCATAAGCGGTGGCAAAATACCCAAAGGAATAGGGAACTCCTGAAAAGTGATCTCGAGGCACCGATCTCTGTTACACCTTTGGGTGCATTATGAACAATAGTCTTAGAGACTCCATTCAACCCACATATTCCTTGCGGGTAGCTGTGAAGGTTTAGTTTTGGACATACTCCAAGTACCCTCGGGTATATCTCGAGTCACTCCCTCACCTAATTTAATTTATTCATACTTCACATTAACTTAAAATGTACCGAGAGGCAATTGCAAACATTCACTCCAAGCACATGCAAGTACATTGATTTTTTTATGACTCTATTCTAAGGCACTCGCTATTTTCTTTATATATATATATATATATATATATATATATTGTGTCCGAGCATTGTGCTTTCATGTGCTCATTTTTGTATCTTGTCATCTATGGTCATTTATGGTTAGATCTCAAACTCCTAAGTAACTCATTCAGTTTAACATCATCATACTAAATAATTTTTCCTTAGTAACTTAATAGGGTCTACCCCCTTGGCTTCGTTAGGAGTTGAGCCTAAACGGAGGATTCAAGAACAAGGTGATAGCCTTGAGTCAAGACTTTTCCCCAAGGAAACACCTAGTGTCTTGAAGATTTATGCCACATACCCCCAGGTGTGTGAAAGGTAGAAACATATACACTTTATTGAGGATTGGGATGAGAGGAGACATGCCCATCTTCATGTTGATGATTATGGTGAGTGTAGAGACCTATAAATAAATTTTCACTCTCTCCCCTCACACCACACCCCACTCTTTCCTAGGGTGGGAGGAGAAAATTATAAATATGTGTGCATTCTCTTCACATGCGTTCACTATCTAAGGCTAGGAGGGCACAATAATCATGGGTGGTGTGGTTTTTCCTTCTTCAAGGTTGATCCCTAAAAGGAAAGGGAATGCAACATAGTGAATTACGTAGGTCTTGGTTCCCTGAATATACTAGAGGATCCTCTTCCCTACCTTCCAATCAATATCATGATGCTTCTGCATGCATCTTGATATATAATTCATGGCATAACAGATATCAGGCCGAGAATGTGTCAATCACAACAAGCTACCAATCAGTTGTCGATGGATAGTGCAGTCCATGGGTGGTGTGGTTTTTCCTTCTTCAAGGATGATCCCTAAAAGGAAAGGGAATGGTGCAGGCCTGCATTCAGCCATGCTAAAGTTGAATAACAGGTCTAATATGTATTTTTACTGAGTGACCATTGTCCCATCATAATTTTGTTCAATTTCGAGCCTCAAAAATTGTTTTAGGAGCGCCAAATCTCTCATTTCAAAGGCATTGTGGAGAGCATTTTTTATGGCTGAAATCGAAGCAACTGTGCTACCTTTGATTAGTAAGTCATGAAAATATAAAACAATAAAAATCAAATGACCATCATAATTTTGTATATACACATTTGGATCTGATCTACACCTTTGGAAGTTTTGTGAGAGAAGGAAGGCATCCATCTTGGAACACCACTCTCTTGGGGCCTGTTTTAACCCATATAGTGACTTATTTAGCTTGCAAACCAAATATGGATGAGAGATGTATCCCTTAGGTTTATTCATTTATATCTCCTCATGAATATATCCACATAAAAAGGATAACTTAACATCCATATGATGCACTTCCCAGCGCTTAGATGATGAAATTGCCAAAACAAGGTAGATGGAGTCCATTTTTGCAATCGGTGCAATGGTATCATGGTAGTCCACACCTTGGAATTGAGAGAAACCTTTTGCTACCAGACTTTAATTATATTTATAGGTACTTCCATCAGCAGGAACCTTGGTCTGAAACACCCACTTGCGTTGAACAAATTTCCTTCCCAGAGGAAGAGAAGCTAGCTCCCAAGTAGTGTTTTTTTGAAGAGAATTCATCTCTTCATCCATGGCAACTTGCCATCTCAAATAGTTATGAGCATGGTAGTAGGAATTTGAGTCTAAAATAATCATCAAATAAAAAGTTTTGGATAGAAAATTATCAGGACAAGAGAGTGCAATACCTGCTCTTTGGAAATCAGACCAGGTTCTCCTTGGATCATCCAGATTTCCAATGTTATCTCCTCCGAAGGAGAGTGTCTGTCGGGCCCATCTGGGAAGATGATTTTGTAATTCAGGTTCTGATTCAGCATATGATTTTTTCTGCACACTGATATCAGAAATTATAGGATCCAAATCAGGGTCATCACCCCCAATTTCATCATCCAAATATTAAATTTAATAGGAAGGAAATTCAACAATTTTCTCCTTCACTAGTTCCACCTCCTGAAGAGGCTCATCGAACTTGACACTTCTCTCAATGATGATATGTTTTTTTTTTATATCCATTAGCTTGAAACCTTTTTATTCATCAGGATACCCAATAAATAGACATTCTATGCTTTGCAGTTGCAAATCCCTCCTTTTATCAAGTGGAATTCGGGCCCATGCAGTGGACCCAAACACCCGCAGGTTCGACACATC
Organism: Pseudotsuga menziesii; assembly: GCA_001517045.1. Taxonomy (NCBI): domain Eukaryota; kingdom Viridiplantae; phylum Streptophyta; class Pinopsida; order Pinales; family Pinaceae; genus Pseudotsuga; species Pseudotsuga menziesii. The sequence continues at coordinate 253,255 of LPNX010159925.1, forward strand.
TGGCTTGTGTCTGAAGTATTCTTTGAAAGGGGTATTCCCTTTCACGGATGAGTGTGGAACATTGTTATGAATCTATTATGCAGAATGCATGTCTTCAGCCCACAAATTTGTAGCCAACTTCTTTGATTCCAACATACAGGTGGTCATCTCCTTGAGAGACCGATTCTTCCTTTCCGCTACACCATTCTGCTGGGAAGTGTAGGGAATTGAATGTTGGACCTGAATACCACTTTGGGAGCATATGTGCAGAAACTTATTACTGACATACTCCCTTCCATTATCATATCTCAAGATATTGATCTTAATCCCAGAGGAATTCTCGATCAAGGCCTTCAATTTAGATAATTTTTCACATACTTTAGACTTCTTTTTTAGAAACAAGACCCATACGTACCTTGAAAAATCATCAATAAAAGTCAGAATATACCTTGATCCATTCATGGATGTGACATTCATTGAAAAACAGATATCTGAATGTGTCAGCCCTAATATGCATGTAGGTCGGTTTGCCTTCCCCCAATCGAACTTGTGCTTAGGGTGTTTTCCAACCACATAGCCCTTGCAAATTCCATTGGTTGCCTTGATGAACGAGAGGCCTTCAACCATGGATTTTTTGTAATTTCTGCAAATATTTGAAATTTAGATGGCCAAACCTTTCATGTGACATCCTACTAACTTCATTTCCATGAGTTAGCAGTGCAATGGTCTTTGCATCTACAACAAAGTGGGGGAACTCATAGGCTTTTGCATGATGGTTTGCAAGGCCTTTAGCAATGAGTCTCCCGGATGAAAGTTCCAGTATCTAAAAATCATTTGAGCTGAAAGATACTCTCTTAGGAACTCCTGTATGCTTCATCTGATAGACGCTAAGGATATTTGATGCCAGAGACGGTACATACAAAACTTTTGAAAAATAGCCATTCACAAGATCAACCGTACCTTGTCCTTTTGAAATGATAATTTAGTCATCTCCCATGAGGATGGGGATGGATTTGCCAGTCACCAAGGATGAAAAGGAGTCTCTTTTAGGCATCATGTGGTTCAAATCTCCATAATCAATCAAGAGTGCTTTGGACTTCGAAGTTCTTTCCATGAGGACATGACCTTTTTCATGTTGTGGTTCCCGATCTTGCTGATCTCTCCTCTGAAATATTTCTAGAAGATTGATCTGATTTCTCTCAAGGAGAGAGGTAGCTTCATCAATATTCTTCTTCATGTAGGCATGTTCAGGGTGAAATCCTTTCTCGCACTATGAACACTTGACTTTTTCCTTTCCATGATTCCCTTTCCCTTTGTTCTTCTTTGAGTCGGAAGAGTCATCATGCTACTGGTTTTCAACTTTAGGCTTAGGAGCTTCGAATTTAGTTTTTGGGATATTCTGTTGCTTTCCTTTACCCTTTAGATATTTGGGCCCTGATACATGGAGGGGTTGATCACAGGAGGATATGATGATCACCATCTGGACAAGCTTATCATGTTCACTTGCGAGGGACTCAATGAAGGCATTGAGTGTAGGAATCTTCGATCCAGGGGTTGTGATCTCCCCCACACAAAATGTAGAGACAAAAACTAAATAATCAGCTCCAGGTTTGGAGAGTATGGAGAGGATGAGCTAATAATCCTCTTTCTCCACTTTACATTGATTCAACAATAAGACAATGTGCTTGAACTTTGTGAAAAAAGTCATTCAAGGTCTCAAAATTGGAAGGATGGAGAGACAGCAATTCATTTTCGAGATGGTAAAATATTAAATCATCCTTCTTTCCATACAAGGCTTCCAATTTGTCCCAAATTTCCTTTGGAGTCTTCAATCCTGAAAGATGGAAAAGAAGATCCTAGGAAACAGAGAGGCACAAGAATCCAAATGCTTCATCCTTCTTGTTCAAGAATGTAGATTTTTCTATCGCAGAACCAAGATCTTCTTCATTGTCCATGGTGACCCTATATAGTCCTATGGAACATACTTGGATCTCCATGTCACCTTTCCATGAGTGGAAATTGAACGGAGTCAAAAGATCTAGGGAAGAAACCATCTAAATCTGCTGGAGCGAATGCTTTCACCTACCAAGAACCTAAAAGTCACAAGAAAAAGGGCAATGTAAGTTCAGAGATCCTACACATTTTAGGATTTCATCACACCCAGCATATTCAATCAAGCAAGCTTGATCAACAAGTTCTTTTCTAGGGGTATTAAGTGGTAAGCCTTGGCTTCTGGAGCAGTGCTAGATTTTTGAGCTATTGCTCAATTTTCATGGAAGATCTGTCAAAAAACTTGTTTTTGAGAGATCTGATCTTCATCCCACCATGTGCTCTGAAACCATATTAATTTGTCACAATAATCTAGGGACCAAACACAACTCTCATGAAATATTAATAACAATAAGGCATGAAAATGGTATAATTGTGCTACAAAATGAGCAGCCGCTCTGTATATTCACACAAAGAATGAATATTACAATACAAGATCATGCTACGAGCATGAATGACAAAGAAATTTCAATTCTGAAGGAGGTCATTCGAATTGAATGAGTGAGTCTAGCTTAATTGAATGTAAGCCATGGTCAACACTCAAGTTAACCATTGATCAAAACCCTAATTGACTCAACTAAGCCCTCATTGAAGTGAGAGTGAAATAAATGACTAAGTCTAAGTGAAAGTAGGTCAGAAAAATGTCACAGCAAGCCAACCATCAAGTGTTAGTGCATCAATGACTCCAATGAACCCCAATGAGGTTAACTGAAGTGTAACTGAATATCAGAAGTAGTTGGAGGCACCTCTGTTGACTCTAGTTCATTAAATAATCAATAAATAATCAATTTAATGATTGAGGGAACCTTCACTTCTCTGTTTAATTGATTGTAACCATCGGTTAGCAATATGGGGCATTAATGACACTCAGATCACCCCCAGAGCGCTCCAGTTAGCCTCCCTGAATGTATGAGAAGGCTGAGTTAGCCTCCTTAACTGAAGGTAGGCATGGGTGTGATCTAGATGATGTCATATAGTGCCCCTATGATGTCAATTAAGTCAATAATACTTAGTATAGTGGTTTAACAAAGCCAATTTGACCAAAAGAGTGTGTAAGGTGGTAAATGTCTCCAACAAATCTATGGTGTAATGTTCTTCATGTGTGGATGGTGATTGTCAAATGATTATGAGGTATAATCTATGTTATTTATCTTTTCTTTTGTTGGTTAATTGGTGTCCTTGAAGCAGAGAGATCCCTCTTGTTAGGGTAAGATTTTATTCTAGTTTGATTTATGCTCTTACTATTTTCTTGTTTCATATCTATTGGAATTTCATGTATTTTAAATTTAATTGCATGCTTTCAAATTATCTTTTCCAACAGCACCTATGTTTTGACCATTTGTTTGTGCAAGGATTTCTAAGTTGCAGGTGATCTCACTTGTATAAGGGGTTGATCGGGTTTGCATCTTTCTCATATTCAATATCTTCTAGGGGACATAGTCCTTGGTGTTCCACCAAAGTAGTCTCCAAAGCCCAACATTCCGAGGATTCCAAAACTCTTCCTCTCTCTTCCTCCTTCAAAAAATCATTTTTCTTACCTCGTTATTGTGTTTGAAATATTTTATATCATTTGGATATGTTATATTAAAGTAAAAATTACATAGATCTGTTGTTTCAAGGCTCATAGACTAGATCTCATTCCTAAAAAAGTTTCATAAAGCATTCTAGATCTAGTTTAGAGAAATCGTCCGTTTTGCATGGTAGTTTAAAGAGAATCCATAGGTTTCCTGCTTTAGATTCTTGTTTCTATTTTAAAAATATTAAATCTAGAAATCAATGCATATTCCATTGGCTTCCCAAATAGCAAGTCGTTTGGTTATTTTTTCACCATTTTAGCTAGTTTTAACTTAGTTTTGTTTGGTTCAAATTAGGCTGACCCAAAGGTACTTCCAAAGTGATTTTGGGCATATTTAATTATAACATGCTCACTGTCTTTTATTAGGAATAACAGAAAGAGGAGAAGCCACTGTTCGAAAGTGGATTTGGGATCGTTCAAATTTCCCCTAGGGGTCTCCCTTTTTTACCATAATTTTCAAATTTTGGGAAATTTGTAAAGCATTGGTTTCATCTTGTATTAGAAACAAGAGGATTCAGATAATTTTATTGATATTATAACAGCAAATAATAATTTTTTTCTCCGAATAGGCTCTTTCGAGCCCATTCCCCATCCCCCCTTAGGCGATTCGTGCCTTTTTTGTCGTTTTTCGCATTGTCTTACTTCTTTTTGCTTTAGATTAGTTTAATTAATGCATAATAGCATGGTTTCATTACTTTATCATATATTCCATATTACATTATCAAAGTAACTCGAATACTTACCCCATGACTTCCTGATTAACCCGCAAGGGGAAAGAGATGCGTGGTAGGAATAATTAGAAAACTTGTGATTTTTTTTTGGTTGATGCTTATCTTTGATTTGTTGTAAGTAATTATTCTAAAATAAACCCCTCCTTGATTCCCTGATTGAGGTCCACTTGGACCGAAAGAGGTTCCTAGAGGGTTTTTCTTTCTAAGAAAACACACCCTTTAAAACTAACTCATATTGAAAGGACTCCAATGTTTATGCTCTGCATTTGGCTACGGTTCATCCAGTCTGTCAAGCTGCATCAAAAGCAACATGAGGGACTAGTTTAATTAGCCTTCACCTTCCCCAATTAACCACCATCAAAAGAAAATCCAACGCCTTGATCAAACCGTAAGCGGTGGAAAAATACCCAAAGGAAGCGGGAACTCCTAAAAATTTACCTCGAGGCACTGATATCTATTACACCTTCTGGTGCATTATGAAAAATAGTCTTAGAGACTCCATTCATCCCACATATTCCTTGCGGGTATCCATCAAGGTTTAGTTTTGGACATACTCCAAGTACCCTCGGGTATATCTCGAGTCCCCCCCTCACCTAATTTAATTTATTCATACTTCACATTAAATTAAAATGTACCAAGAGGAAATCGCAAAACATTCGCTCCAAGTACATGCAAATACATTGATTTTTTTATGACTCCATTCTAAGGCACTGGCTGTTTTCTTTCTATATATATATTGTGTCTCAACATTGTGCTTTTGTGTGCTCATTTTTGTATCCTGCCATCTATGGTGGTTTATGGTTAAATCTAAAACTCCTAAGTTACTCATTCATCCCCCTTGGCTTCGTTAAGAGTTGAGCCTAAACAGAGGAGTCAAGAATAAGGTGACAACCTTGACTCAATACTTTCCCCCAAGGACACACCAAGTGGCTTGAATATTTCTGCCATGTCCCCCCCACAGGTGTGTGAAAGGTGGCAACACCTTTTGTCGTCGTTTTCAGGGATAAATATTTTTATTCTTGAGTATGACTTAGCTTAACTTTTTTTTAAACAACTAAAAATAAAAAAAAATTGATTGATCTTGTCTTTAAAAAACATAAAAATTAAAACTGGATCCATCTGGTGACTCCACTATCTAACAGCCCTCCAAGAATTTCTACCCAAAGAAACCACCATCAATTATTCAATCCTCTCCCTGATCCTAAAATTTTTATTGGGGAAATATTGAATACGTAGAATTCTCATAGAAACCTTGAAGATTTAGGAGACCAATCCCTCTCAGATATCCATCACTTATTTCTAGAGAGTCATGTTCACCAATCTCAAGAAATGATGGAATTATTCAAACCCCTTGACTTTTCTCATATAGAAGGTGCTCCCCATGCCATTCCAAAATATGCTATCAAGAATCTCCACATATTTTAGGGAAATAATGCCATCATTGCCAAGTCTCACCTTCGAAAGTTCGAAAAGCACCTGGTTAGTTATTTCAATGATGCTTCCCATGACCATGACAATGTCAAAATGAAGCTATTTGCTTTATCCTTAGAAGATGATGCTGAGGAGTGGTACTTAGACCTAGATGATGATTCATATAAAACTCTTAGTGAATTCCAAGATGGTTTTAGGAAGAAGTGGGTATAAAAGAAGGAACCAAGACATATGCTTGCTATCCTTTATATCATAAAGAAGATGGAGAATCAAACCATCGATGAATTTAACACTAAATTCAGGCGTGTGCTTGTGGACCTTCCTAGAGACATCAAGCCAAAAAATTCATCTATCCTCATATCCTACATTGAAGCTTTCACCGGTGACTTAAGGCACCAGTTGAGATATAAGGAACCGATCGATCTAAAAACTTCCCAATAGTTGGTTGAGAAAATAGAAAAGAATATGCAATCTTCAGGCAAGTCCAACATTCCAGTTTACACTAGGGGAAACACTTCCTACAACAAAGAGAAGGGTAAACTCATTGAATGAGAAGAAAAGTAAACTTCTAAAGATCCCATGGAAAAGGTGACGTACATGATAAAAAACTTGGTTACTAGTCAAAACCAACTAATGGCCAATCATTTTGCACAATTGAATCATATGCAAAATAGAATAATGGACCTAGGAACTTTCAGCCCAAGTAGAATAAGATGTATCAAAATAAATTTCCTCAGCAAGAGCCTAGGATTCCAAACCAGTTTGACTCATCTAATATGGTGGAAAAAGTAATTCCATGGTGTAGACTCTGTGAACAATTCCACCAAGAAAGCACTTGTTATGTTTCAAATCAAGTCATCGAACGTGGACTTGCCGAGGTCAGTAGTTAGGATGTATAAATAATAGATCAATGCTATGTGCAATGATGCTAAGAAGAAGCACAGGAAATAGATCTTGCCACTAAGAATTCTCACAAGCATACACAAAAAAAATAGAGAGAAGAAAAGAGACTGAATCACATGAATGAAGAGATGAATATTTGTGTGTATCCTTCCATTTAATAATTATGAATAATTGTATACATAAATAGTACATCCCTCATATGAAAATTGAATTGTATGGAAACAACTCATAAAGCTCAAAAATGTTGACTTACCAAGATATAGCAAACCCCCATAGGTTGCTAAAGCAATTACCAAATCTATCAAGGACCTCACGAGCTGGAAAAAGATGGAAATAACATACTAATCCTAGAAAATGGAGAAAAACTAATGGACGATGGGTTGGAAACAAAATCTCCCAGTTTCCTAGTTGACTAGCTTTTATCTTATCCATAGAAAAGCAAGAAAAGTAGAAAAAGCAGAATAAAGCAGAATCTGCTGTAAAGTCCTATATACTAATTTTGGATGGCCAAAAGGTGGTCAAGATCAACCCATAATTGGAAATAAATCATTGCTAGGATATAGATGGCATGTATTGACTTTAAGGTGCAAGTGGATGCCAACTAATTCAACTAGTAGGTGAATAATTAATCAAATAATGATTAATTTATTTATCCTAAGTTGTGAGTGGGTTTAATATATTCCAACACAAGAAACAACTTCAAGCGAGCTTGGTCATGTAGACATGGTAGGCCAAGCCTACCCTTTGTCACCATCTAAACAGTACAAGCCTGAGGATGAAACCATTGCATAATCTTATAGTGAAACTTATGATGAAAACCGTAATGTGCATGATGGGACTCCCACGTGTTCTCCATATAATGATGATATTTTAGAAGTTTTACTTCCTTGTGACCTTTTCTTTTAAGAAGATGAGTATGAAAATGAGGACAAGTATAACTTGGAGCATGATACAAGTGAAAAAGACTCCCTTATATCTCACAAAGATGTTGATGGGGAGTCCTAAACAGTCATGGAAAATCTAGTCTATGACATCAATAAAGAGGAAAATAATGAACCAGAAAATTTCGATGGTTTTGTTGATTCTCCTATCTATGGCATATCTAAAGGAGAGAGCATGCACCATGTGGCCTTGGGAAACTTTATATGGAAAAGAAGCATGTAGTTTATCCATATGATCAGTATGAGCCATATATCAGTATCAGCAATGAAGACAAAGAGAACTTGATATCAGAACTTGATATCAGCAATGGGGAATCCATCACATCTGACATCAATGGTCTTGATGACTATTGGGATTTTTGTAGATATCTTATTAATAATCCTATCTATTCTATGTGGAAGTCCAATCTACTATACTTCCATAGAGGGAAGCATGGATCTGGAGACTTGGGAAAATCCTAGTATAGAGGAGAAGCATTCAAAACTCTTATATGGTCATTCAGAGTCATATCATGTAGAGCCGCACAAAGGTATCAATAATGAAGACATTGAGAAGCAGTGTTGTGAAAAGACAAATATGATGCAGTCAATAGAATATCAGTCTTAACTATCATCTTCACATATAGAGTTTCCTTATGATTTGGAGCCGCTTGGGGCTTATACAATGGGTTATCATCTTGTAAGCCTTGATGATCAGTATGATGGTGTAGCCAATCTGCCTCATCATTTCGATTTGTATATCAACCCTATCCATTCATGGATAGAAGAAACATGTGCAAGCACCTACCAGTTTGGGAAGAAGGTTGACGACATTATTCATGCCTATGATTTCCCATCCATCCCGCCCATTCTAGATCATCACGCAAGTTTTCATTTTCTCAATAAAGTATCATTACTTTGGCTGGTAACCAAAGACAAGGAAATTGTTTTATGTTAATAAAATGCTTAGGTGGTTACATTGGATTTCTGATTACACTTAACCTTTTTTTATCATGCTTAGAGTAGGAAAATAGGGTCCTTGAGAAAGAGCAATTACTTTCCACATTTTTGTTTTGTACTTAGCCATAATATATTTTTTTTAATTAGTTAGTTACATTTATTTTGTTTAAATAAATCAGCTTAATGATTCATTTGGTTTTTATATAAAGCTTGTGCTACTGAGGTTTTCTTGTCAAGTTGAGATGTTTTTATAGGGTGTATAAACCAGAGATTTCGGTGTTCTCGTATCCTCTCCTTGGCATATGACCAGAGAAAGAACACGTCCTGCAGTTGGAGCTAGATGTTACCACCTAAGTTGTACTTAGTAGTTTTTTATCAAGTGAGCCTGGTGAACCAGACAAAGATGACTTGTTCGGACTTCAAAAGACCTTTTGAATTTCTTCTGGGAAGTGCTTGTTGTACTATATCACATGTTCATACCCCGTGGGGGAGTTGTAATAAAATTTTCTAGCATGATAGTGTCTGTAAAAGACTCGGTCTTTTCTAATTGATTTGTCAATCCGATCAGTCCAGGGTGTTTTTTCACTTGGTTATTATTGGTTGTTGAATAAACGACTTAAAATTTCTGAGTTTTCCACTCAATACCTCCAAAGTTGGGGTTGTTGCCTTAGTATTTAGGCCTTTTAGGGTTATTAGAGTCTATGTGTAAATTTATAAACATGCTAGGAATCATGGTCGAGTCATATGAACATGTCTAAGTCCCCCTAGGTTTTTTATTTTTTTATTTTTTTAACTTTTTAAAATTTTAATTTTTCCAAAAAACTTAGGATATTTTTTAATAGTCTAATTGGAAAAATTGGTTTTCCAATAAAAGATGGCTCAATAATCAGTTTCAGTCATGGGGGTGCTCATTTTCTAGCTAAGAGTACCACGTAAACCCATACACCCACTTTTTCTAAGTTTTGAGTGATTTGTCCATCACTCAGGTTAGGAATCCCTAAAAATCAAATATTGATTATTTAATTGGTGAATTAATTAAATAATGGAGAAAACCCCAAATCCCAAATCATTGGGATTTGCTTCGATTTGACTGAAATCAGTCTCATCGGCTTGGGATTGATTGGATCTAAAAATTCCTTGACTGAAGGAGGTGATCTAGGCTAATCTCGGAGTGCACCATAGTATGCAATCTTGGGAATTTCACCCTCCCTCTCTCCTACACACATGTGGAAGCATGTGGATGAGTTTTGGTGGATGCTTCAGTCAATAGGCTGAGGTGTTAGTCAGATCAGCTCTTTGATTGATAGTTGCACTTAGTGAGACTCAGATCAGACTCAGATAGACATAGATTAGGCCCATATTCACTCCACATGCACCTACAGTCTCTCTCTCCTTGGGATTCACGCCCCCCTAAGCTAGATCTCCTGTTTTTGTTAGTTTTTCAACATTTAAGCTAGCATTATGTTAGGATCTTTTCACTGAGAGAATAAAAAGCACAACAATAACATAAGCACATCACATGAGACAAGAGACACAAAGAGTTTTGATAGGGGAAACCATAAATGGAGAAAACCCCTCAACTTCCTCTAAGATAGTATCACCACAAGATGTGAAACCCAAAACAGTAAGATGACCTCCCAACACAACAGCAGCCTTCTATATTCTGTCAAGCCAAAGTATTTCCTTCTCCAAAGGTGCGCCACACTTGAGAGAGCAAGTGATGTATTTCACAAGTGATAAATAGAGAGACTCTCACTCTCTATTTATATTCATCCGTTCACTTGAGTTGCCATTTCACACGTAGGCTCAACCTAATAACTACTACTTGAGCGTACACCTTAATTAGTGTATAATAACTCAAGTGCCCCGAAACTGTGGGGACTTACCTAATGACTTGATATGACTTGTTTACATTATTAATCCTCCTCATCGAAACATCGGGGTAAGACAACATGACTCAAATGCATAATAGAAACATCTCAGAATAAACATCAGGTTATAATACATGAAATACATAGAAGAATACATTCCAAAGTTACATATACATCAACACTCCCTCTTAACTAGGAAGGTATTCTTTCAACACAATTTTCACCACTGGTCTTCTTCTCTGCATCAACTGGATCATCTCGTCTTTAAGTCATCTTCATCTTCAAGTCATCTTCGTCTTCAAGTCATCTGGATCTGGATCATCTCTTGATCTAGATCATCATCACTGCTGGATATGGATCATCACTAGATCTGGATCTCATCACTAGACTGGATCTGGATCATCACTCGATCTGGATCATCATCACTGCTGGATCTGGATCATCACTTGATATGGATCTCATCACTAGACTAGATCTGGATCATCACTCGATATGGATCATCATCACTGCTGGATTTGGATCATCACTCGATCTGGATCTCTCGGAGTCATCATAACTGGATCTGGATCATAGCTCGATCTGGATTTCCACTGGTCATCATCATGTGTGTACTATCTCGTCATAGGAAGTTCTACAGAGCCAGCCCTTTTTCATGCTAGTTGTAGGCCTACTCTCATGTAGGTCTTCGCCCAACACTTACATCTGACCTGCTCAACAAAAAGGCACGCCCAACACTTACATCTGACCTACTCATCAGAAAGGCACGCCCAGCACTCACATCTGATCATGTAGTAAACTACAATCATATCAGAAAGGCCCAGCACTTATATCTGACCTACTCATCAGAATGGCATCACATCCACCCAATCTGGAACCACCTCCGCCACAATGATGAAAGAACTCTGTTCTCTTCACCCAGGCTGGAGCCACATCTTCCACAATGATGGAAGACTTTCAACCAGGATGGAAACACATCCGCCACAATGATGAAAGAAACTTTGTTCTTTTCACCTATGCTGGAACCACATCCACCACAATGAAGAAAGATTTATGCACTTTCACCCAGGATAGATCCACATCCGCCACAATGATGAAATAATTTCAACCAGGCTGGAACCACCTCCGCCACAATGAAGAAAGATTTCTGCACTCACATCTAACCTGGTAGGAACTGAATCCTACACCCTCGTCAGAATGGCCCCCAGTCCCTGACTGAGCTACCTGGTAACAGACCAGGCACCTCCACTCTCCCGGAGAGTGGCAGTTGCCCTTACATCTGTCCTACTTGATAGAATGGCCAGCACTCACATCTGTCATGGGAGGAACTTAATCCTTTAGCCATGACCAAAATGGCTCAGCCCTTACATCTGACCTACTTGTCAGAATGGCTCTCTCAGTCCTTGACTGAGTGTTCCTGGTAACTGACCAGGTGCCTCCATTCCCAGAATGGCAGTCAGCACTCATATCTGACATGGAAGGAATTGAATCCTCTCACCATGACAGAATGGATCAGCCCTTACATTTGACATGCTTGTCAAAATGGCTATAGGTCTCTAGCACTCATATCTGACATGGAAGGAACTAAATCCTCTCACCATGACAGAATGGCTCAGCCCTTACATCTAACCTGCTTGTTAGAATGGCTTTGGATCTCATCACTTTCTCTTCGAAGGAACCTCGATCTGGAGAACACCAAGTCTCTCTCTGATGTACTCGAACTTCAGTCTAGCCAATGGCTTCATCAATACATAAGCTATCTATTCCTTCGTCGCAACATATAGGAGCTTCACTTCTCCTCTCTACACCATATCCGTAATATAGTGATACTTGATCTCGATATGCTTCGACTTGTCATGGAACACTAGATTCTCTAACAACTTCACGCAACTATGGTTGTCACAATGTATACAAGTAGCATCCAACTGGAGATCAAATATATCAGACAGTAGCTTTCGCAGCCATACTACCTCACAACTAGCTGAACAAGCTGCGACATACTCTGCTTCAGCTGTACTCAGTGCCACACAGGATTTCTTCCTACTAAACCAAGAGATCACACCTGATCCCATACTGAAGCAACATCCTGAAGTACTCTTCCTGTCGATGGCACTACCTGCCCAATCTAAATCAACATAACCCTTCAGGTTAATCTTCTGATTCACATCATACTTGAGTCCATTTTCACAGCAAGGCAAGTATCTAGTCTCAGGTACTTCAAGGACCCAATCATCTGACGATACATCGTAGCATCAACTGTCTCTGATGAAGCATCACTTAATAGCTTCATGTTCAATGCCATAGGTGTGGTCATGCAGTCCATCATCCTGAACCTCTTCAGGATCTCTACTGCATACTTCCTTTGGCCAAGGAATATTCCATCTGCACTTTGCCACACCTCCATACCTAGAACAATAGTGCATCGACACATAACAGGAGTATCACTGGCCTTCCGTCTTCAACCTTGAAGCAAAGGTTGGAATCCTCTTTACTCTTAGTAAAACCTAGAGTCATCAGTAATCTTCCCATCCTATCATACCATGTCGAACCTCAATATATTCTATAGTCACTCCCTCTGAAGCGGAGCATCATACTCCCTCTGTCTTCTGTGCTCTATGCACTGAAAACATTCTATACTAGAGTGACAAGTAGCTTCCTATGCTACTAATATTCTATGTATCCATCTAGTGTATAGACTTGCATCTTCAACCTTGTAGCAAAGGTTAAGATCTTCATCAGGCTCATCATGTATGTGTTTAAGCTCTTACTAGTTGCAAATGTCTCTTCGTAGTCTAGGCCTTATTTTTGTGAGAAGCCTTGTGCTACGAATCTTGCTTTGTATCCCACGATGTTTCCATCTACTGCATGATGGAACTATGAACTTATCTTCAGGTCTCGATACTGCGCCCTAACATCATTCTTCTTGAACTGGTCTTCCCTTTCTTCTTGGTGGCTGGAAGGTTCTGCATCAATGATGTCACTGCACTCGTCACATTATTCTTCATTTTGAAATGTTGTCACTTGTTCTTCGGAACAAGTCTTCATTCTTCTTTGCTTATAGGTGATTATGTATGCGATCTTTCCTACAAGTCAAATGCAATTGTATGGTTAGAACATTTCATAAGGAATATTCATACTGGCAAATACTTATGCATAAATATATGATTATGCAACTACTTTAGCCAATACACCATTCATCCATATTTCACTGAAACTTTCTAGATGCCTTCCATCTCTACCAGGACAACATTGAGATTGTGCACTAATCCAATATGTCAGCAAAGAGGTTTCATTCTAGATAAGTAGCAATGGAGAATTTGTATAGCACCATGAGCTACTTACCCATCACATGCATATTAGTAGTATACTGTCATTAATGCAAACATCCTATCATGCATAATACAATAACTGAATATAAACAAATGCATAAGAAAACAATATCATGACAATTGAATACTTATCTTTATTTGTTTCGTGGGTAGACTCCTTCTTGAGCCTTCATCTTCATTGTCTTCTTCATTCATGATAGCATCATTTCTTATCCAAAAGCTAAGGTGGATAAGAATCTCTTCAAGAGTTGAGTTCTTCATATTCCTCATTGCTTGAGGGATATTCTTTGGATGGAAAGAGCTTGATCTTCAGTTGCTCCCACCTTCTCTTCTTGAGCTTCTTCTTCTTGTGAGTTCTCTTTCTAGAGTCTATTGAAAGTAATAACTTCCTTCTAGCACACATTCCTCACATGAATGAATTCCACGATCCTGGGAGACCATTCAAGGTGGCCATCACCACTTTTTCATTCTTCACTTTCTATTTTACCGCTTCAAGTTGTTCTTTGATTTGAGAGACTCTTATGACTGCATGGTCTCTACATTCTGGATCTTCACATTCTTCAACTGGTTTCTTTAAGTCATATTCTAATTTTGTTCTTCCCTTCAAATAGCTTGAAATTCTGGAAGACCTTCAACAGCTTTGCTTGCAATAGGTAGTGCTCTGTAATGCACATGTGCAAGCCTTCTATGCCAAATCTCATTTGGATCTACTATTTCATGGATCAAGGCTTGTTCTAGATGGCCCTTCAATTTGTACAAGCCTCCTTCTTGTTATCCAATCACTACCGCATCATCGATAGTCTTTCCTTTTGGCCACATGATGGATTGACCATCAGAGTCTAGCTTGTATGAAGATTCCCCACTACCTTTTATTGGATATTCGTAGTCATCTCCTAGTTTCCCCTTTTGAAGTGATTCATGTTCTAACAGTCTTACAAAGGATTCCTTGAATCCCGTCATATGTTTGGAAGCCCCACTGTCTATAAGCCAATCATCACTACCATGAGTAATGTTACCTATGAGGGATGATATCAGAACATATTCCTCCTCACTTGAAGAATCTTCACTTTCATATCTGGATCTCTTTCTGGATGGTTCATCATCCTTTGCAGCATGAGCATGATGTCTTCTTTGGCCTTGACCAAGTTCTTCTTGTGAAAGGTTTCTAACCTCGTCTCCCTCTGAAACGGGAACCTCTATACTCATGTAGGTGTCCAATCCATTTTCTTCAGAGAGATCATATACTTCCAGGATTGGAAGTTGTCAACTTCTGCAATCTTGTCACCAAGCTGATGTGATATATTAAAATGAGAACCTCAAATGGAAATAGCAAACGATTAGATCTTACCGATTTGAGGTGTCCGTCCTTGTCCTGGAATTCGCTGATCTAGGGTTTATCACAGAAACCGTAATTTTAAAAAATTGGAAACTTTCAGATCTGATTGGAAAAATAGATAGATTTCTTCAAATGGAGCTGTCCAGTGTACTCCTTTTCTGAAAACAGTGGAGGGAAGCTCCCAAAACAGGAAGCCCTAATTTTCTGATTTCTTCTGCAGAAATTCCTGTTACTATTTCTGTGATATCTCTGAAATTACTGATCCTCTATGTCTGAAATTTATCACTCAGGTAACCTCACATGTGCCTGACGCAACACTACATGTTTCATCAGAATTGGTTTCACCATTTGGTATTTATGATCATTTTCCCAAGGTGACCTCTTACAGGACTGTTCAGAACAGCGAAGTTGTACGGTCTGCCACGTGTCACTGGTTCATCTTCTGAGTCTAATATTTAGACCAAAGAAATTACAGTCCATGTCCTTTATGTAACATCTTTAGGAATTCCATTTGGACCTCTGTAGCTCAACATATTTCAGATCTCCCCAGATGTCCTATTTAGGGTTGAATTTTGGAAGAGGCTGGAACCCTAACATGTAGAGATCATATCTCCTGGAGTACAGTGAATCTAAGTCTGATTTTTGGACACATGATTCATCAGGATTTTATCTTTGGCCCCTACAAATTTTAGCTTCTAAAACTTCTCCAATCTTGGAATATAGCGACTGTACCAAAACTTAGCAGTTTTAGTATTTAGGGTTTCTCCTAGCTTAGGGTCAAACTAGGGCTTGACTTTCCCACAGTTTCACCCAACCAAATTTATTAATCCAGGTCTCTAAAATTTGGTTTTGATGAGGATAACAATCCTATGTTGGTCTCACTCAAAAATTCCTCTTCTGTAGAAAGCCCTAATTTCCACATCGAAACTGAAAATGCTTGAAATTGAATTCCGCATCGACAAAAAGATGCACCCTTCAATGGAGAGTCATCCCATCATACTTTTGCTGAAAATCTGTGGAGGAAGATCCACAAAATAGGAATCCCTAGTTCCTGTAGCTGCACAATGTCTTCTTCTCAGGTTCGCTCTGATACCATGTTAGTTTTTCAACATTTAAGCTAGCATTATGTTAGGATCTTTTCACTGAGAGAATAACAAGCATAGAAATAACATAAGCACATCACATGAGACAAGAGACACAAAGAGTTTTGATAGGGAAAACTATAAATAGAGAAAACCACTCAACTTCCTCTAAGATAGTATCACCACAAGATGTGAAACCCAAAACAGTAAGATGACCTCCCAACACAACAGCAGCCTTCTGTCTTCTATCAAGCCAAAGTATTTCGTTCTCCAAACGTGCGCCACACTTGAGAGAGCAAGTGATGTATTTCACAAGTGATAAATAGAGAGACTCTCACTCTCTATTTATATTCATCCGTTCACTTAAGTTGTCATTTCACACGTAGGCTCAACCTAATAATTACTACTTGAGCCTACACCTTAATTAGTGTATAATAACTCAAGTGCCCCGAAACTGTGGGGACTTACCTAATGACTTCATATGACTTGTTTACATTATTAATCCTCCCGATCTGAACATTGGGGTAAGAAAAAATGACTCAAATGCATAATAGAAACATCCTCGAATAAAAATCGGGTTACAATACATGAAATACATAGAAGAATACATTCCGAAGTTACATATACATCAACATTTTTGCTATAAATAAAGCACAAATTACCTCCTGCAAGTGAGTTAGAAGTGGGATTGAGGTGTTGTTTCTATTGTGTTGTTGCTATTGTACTGCTGTTATTGTTTACTATTCTAGAATAAAGAAAATTTGGACGCAATATCTATGGTGTAATGATCTTCATGTGTGGATGGTGATTATCAAATGTTTATGAGGTATAATGTGTTTTTATTTATCTTTCCTTTTGCTGGCTAATTGTTGGCCTTGAAGGAGAGAGATCCCTCCTATTAGGGTAAGAGTTTATTCGAGTTTGATTTATTCTCTTATTGTTTGCTTGTTTAATATCTATTAGAGTTGCATGTATTTTAACTTTAATTGCATGCTTTCCAATTATCTTTTCCAGCAGCACCTATCTTTTAACCATCTGTTTGTGCAAGGATTTCTATGTTGCAGGTGATCTCACTTGTAGAAGGGGTTGATCTAGTTTGCATCTTCCTCATCTTCAAGATATTTTGGAGGACATAGTCCCTCAATGTTCCACCAAATCAGACTCCAAATCCCAACATTCCCAACCTTCCAGCACTCTTTCTCTCTCTTCCTCCTTCAAAAATCAATTTTCTTACCTAGTTACTATGTTTGAAAGCTTTGATATCATTTGGATATGTTATATTAAAGAAAAAATTACATAGATCTGTTGTATCAAGGCTCATAGACTAGATCTCATTCCTAAAAATGTTTCATAAAACATTCTAGATCCAGTTTAGGGAAATTGTTCATTTTGCATGGAAATTTAAAGAGAATTCGTAGGTTTCATGCTTTCGATTTCTGTATCTGTCTTAAAAAGATTAAATCCAGCAATCAGTGCATATTTCATGTGCTTCCCAAACAGCAAGTCCCTTGGTTCCTTTTTCACTGTTTTAGTTAGTTTTAACTTATTTTTGTTTGGTTCAAAGTAGGCTCACCCAAAGGTACTTCCAAAGTGCTTTTGGGCATATTTCATTCTAACATGCTTGCTATCTTTTAGCAGGCATAACATAAACAAGAGAAGCTGTTGTTCGAAAGTTGTTTTGGGATCGTTCAAATCCTTGAGGGGTCTCCCTTTTTTACCCGAATTTTCAAATTTTCGGAAATTTGTAAAGCCTTGAATTCATCATGTATTATAAACAAGAGGATTTAGATAATATTAGTCATATTGTAACAACAAATAATAAATTTTTTCTCTAAATAGGCTGTTTCGAGCCCATTCCCCATCCCTCTTGGGGGGATTCATGCCTTTTTTGTCATTTTTCGCATTGTCTTACTTATTTTTTCTTTAGATTAGTTTCATTCATGCAGAATAAAATGCTTTGATTAATTTATCATATAACCCATATTACATTATCAAAGTAACTCGAATACTTACCCCACGACTTCCCCATTGACTAGCAAGGGGAAAGAGATGCGTGGTTGGAATAATTACAAAACTTGTGATTTGTTTCTGATTGCTACTTATATTTGATTTGCTGTAAGTAATTGTTCTAAAATAACCCCTTCCTTGATTCCACGATTGAGTTCCACTTGGACCGAAAGAGGTTCCTCGAGGGTTTTTCTTTCTAAGAAAACACAGCCTTTAAAACTCACTGAAATTGACAAGAATCTGGTGTGTATGCTCTGCGTTTGGCTGTGGTTTGTCTGATCAATCAAGATGCATCATAAGAAATGTGAATGACTATTTTAATTAGTCTTCACCTTCCCCAATCAAGCACCATCAGGCGAAAATCCAGCGCCTCGATCAAACCGTAAGCGGTGGAAAAATACCGAAAGGAAGAGGGAACTCCTGAAAAGTGACTTTGAGGCACCGATCTCTGTTACACCTTCAGGTGCATTATGAACAACAGTCTTAGAGACTCCATTCAACCCACATATTAATTGTGGGTAGCCATGCAGGTTTAGTTTTGGACATACTCCAAGTACCCTCGAGTATATCTCGAGTCACACCCTTGCCTAATTTAATTTATTCATACTTCACATTAACTTAAAACGTACCGAGAGGCAATTGCAAAACATTCACTCCGAGCACGTGCAAGTACATTGATTTTTTTATGATTCTATTCTAAGGCACTGGCTATTTTCTTTCTATATATATATATATATATATATATATATATATATATATATTGTGTCTCCGCATTGTGCTTTCATGTGCTCATTTTTGTATCTTGTCATCTATGGTGGTTTATGGTTAAATCTCAAACTCCTAAGTAACTCATTCAGTTTAACATCATCATACTAAATAATTTTGCCTTAGTAACTTAATAGTGTCTTCCCCCTTGGCTTCGTTAGGAGTTGAGCCTAAATGGAGGAGTCAAGAACAAGGTGATAGCCTTGAGTCAAGACTTGCCCCCAAGGAAACACCTAGTGGCTTGAAGATTTATGCCACGTCCCTCCATGTGTGTGAAAGGAAGCAACATACACACTTTATTGAGGATTGGGATGAGAGGAGACATGCCCATATTCATGTTGATGATTATGGTGAGTGTAGACACCTATAAATAAATTTTAACTCTCTCCCCTCACACCACACCCCACTCTTTCCTAGGGTGGGAGGAGAAAATTATAAATATGTGCATTCTCTTCACATGCGTTCACTATCTAAGGCTAGGAGGGCACAATTAAAAAAAAAAAAATCTTTATTTCACCATGTCCATAGCCTATGACGATGATGGTGGTAGGAGATAACTTGAACTATTTTCTCAATCTCTCACCCATACCCACACCATCATGGAGGGAATCTAAGGAAGGAGAGGGTGAGAGAAAGGGTGTTGGAAGGAGCGAGCGAGAGAGGGGAGGGGCGGAGGGGGGAGAGAGAGTGGGAGGTGGAGAGAGAGAGAGAGAGAGAGAGAGAGAGAGAGAGAGAGAGAGAGAATGTTCCTAATGAGGGTGGAGATGGGGTAAATAATGAGTAAATATTGATCACTTCCTTTCTTGAGGGTGAAACTATGGGAAGGACATGATATTTCCCACTCCATGACGATGGGTGTTGTGGAAGATAGTGGTAAAATATTCACCTTCACGAAGGTTGAGGTGGTGGTATAGAGTGAGAGAATAGTCATTGGTGGTGGCAAGTGGACGGAGTAAACAAATATGCCCACGTGGAGGGAGTAAACAAATATGCCGCATGTAGATTGGTGTAGAGAGAGAGTGAGAGAATATTGTCAAAGTTGTGGGAAGAAAATAAGGACATCTCTCCCACTACTGAATAAATATTTTCCACCTGTAACGTCTATGCTCAGCAAGTGTCACCTTCACCCTCTATGCAAGTCATAAACAAAAACTAATGAAAAGCTTTAATGACCTAATTTGTAATATATTTTTACTTGAAAAAATATAATAACATATTTGATGAGCTACTTCCACACATTAAGTAATGTAAATTATAAACTAACTGTCAAGAAATAATATAAATGAAAAATAAAAACACATAAAACAAATCTCAAAACACCTCCGTATACAATAAATTTTGTATCTAGAATTAAAAAAACATATAATAAATATTTTAAAACCTAAATAGACATTGATTTATGATTATAAAAATTAAAAAATAAAACATTTTGCTTACTCATTGCACAAAAATTGTATTAACTAATATACACATGTTGAAAACAATTAAACTTGAATCATTTTGCGTAATCCCAAAAAAAAATTCTATTAACTAAGTTACCTATGATGAAGAAACATAATCATATATTGCTTACTCTCCACAAAACTTCTGTAACTAACATACATATGCTGAAGAAATATAATTGTATACTTATTCATAGACTTGTGTTCATGAAAACATAATCTCAATTTTATAGTGATTTATAGACTATGTTCAACAAAATAAAATTTCATCAACCTTAATCCCAATCTCAAAATATAGCTTACTTTCAGTCTATGGCTATCCATGCTAACTAGATTTCACATGATGGATTTAAGGCTGAAATATTCAATGTTAAAAGAAATTCCATCGATGTTCTGTAACATTGACAGTAGGATTTGGTAGCAGTGGTTTGGAAACAACGACAAAATTAACAAAATCACACTATTGCAAATCACAAATGTCCTTAGACAATCCGATTTGCTCTTGGATAGTGGTATTGATGCAGTGTGCCAAGATTAAACAGATCGACAGCAATGTTAGTAATAGACATCATGCTTACCTCTTGATCAGTCGACATGTTGTTTATATGGTGCTAGCCTGCAGACAGAGAAGGCAATTTAAAGACTCCAGTGGGCTGGACCTCCACATGTTGCATGTTTAACCTCTCTTATAAACTCTCATAAGGGATCTAAGGAGCTATGCCAGTGACAACAATGACGGGATCCGATGCTACCATGCTTCCAATGACTTTACCTGCAGTTATCAGACCTTGCCCATCTTCGAGAATGACTTTCATTTGTGTTTCTTCTTCAAGCTGAGTGGTGGAAATGGACATTCCTGACAGGGCCTTAATTCCGAGCAGCCCTGCATAAGTCACCATCCCCCCTTGAACTACCGGTTGCAGCAGAGAAACATTTGTTACCATCCCAATCCTGCTGACAATGAAGATTCCCAGTCGGGTTCTATGCGCGAACATGTCCAATGCCATCCTGACATAGACCCCATTCGGGATCTCAAATATGTGACTTTTCAGGGTCTCTTGGGTTTCAAGGATTCCAGATGGAGGAGGAGCACTAGACTTGTTCCTAGAGCCCTTAGGCCTCCCGCGGGGCCTTGTGTTCACAAGTGTACTACCTTCTCCGGTACACTCCTCATTGGCCTTGATGGCATTGCTCTCACTGTCATCTCTCAAATTTCGTTACTTGGATGCATTGTTCATATCGGAAGTAATTTTCAGGTGTTCCGATTGAAGAGAAAGACCCGTAATGGGGTCTGAAATTTCCTGTGGGTTGACTGCCCCGGCCATCATTCTATCAACAACTTGGGAAATCCTCTCTCACATGGATGGTGTCCTCATTTTTTTGCTTAAGGGATGTAATTCACAACGTCCTTCTGATTACTCTGCCAAAATAGCAGTTCTTCTCTCCGGGTTTAATTCATTTACATGTTCATACAATGCATCAATATTTACTTCAGGTGTTGGTATTTTGGTATTCTTCGCTATGCTTTTAGATGGTCAGCAATATTGCTAGCCTTCTTTGTTGCGGTGGTTATTAATTGCTGTTAGTGGCATTGGGAAACGAACTCCAATGTTGTTAGATGAGTAGAATAAAAGAACAGAATAACTTATCGACTCGACCATTTGCACCAATCCGACGCCCAGCAGAGCACGGTTGTTGCCTAAATAAAACCTTGGTCATCCGATTGGTGCAGATGGTCAAGTCAATTGGTTATTCTTAAAAAAACACCTTGGGATTTTTCATTATGCTTTTAGATGGTGAACAATATTGTTTTCCTTATTCATTGCAGTCTTTCATTCGTAGTGGTGGTTATTCATTACTATCATTGGAATTGGGAAACAAACTCCAACGTTTTTAGATGAGTAGAAAAAAAATAAAAATAAAACGCGTGGCTTTTGGGGGCATTTTTGGATCAAAACTAGTCAAATTATTGGAGCTATTTTGTAATTTGAACAATTTTATTTGACTATTTGATACTAAACCTTCGGTTTGAAAACAACTCATATCATTAAATTTACCATCTAAACACTATAAATTAAGATTTAAACTAATTAAGATTACCGTCTAAACACTATAAATTAACACTAAGATTTAAATCTTGAAGATTGAGGGCGTTTTGGTTGAGGCTTATACTTCTTAGTTGTTAAAAGTAATAATCAGTTACAGACACTTTTTGGAAGCTAGATAGTTTATCCCAATTAGAGACACCTTTTGGAAGATAGATCAGTTATCTCCATTTTCCATTTTTAAGAACTTAGCTAAGCAAATTTACTAAAATGGTATTGATTTAGATTAAAAGTCTAAAAAGCACCACCTTTTAAGTGATCCACAAACAAGCTCTTTGGAATTAAAATATAATTGTTTATATACATTTTTTAATTATTTATGTTTATTTTTCATTTTATTTATTTAGATGTTAAGAAAAATACTTTTTTTAATAAAGTATTTTTATTTCTTAATTTTCAGTTTTATGGTCAATGTAGTTTAGTAAAAAAATTGGGACTACCTTTTGGTGTATCTGGTGTGGGTAAGTCAAAGATTTACTTTGTTAATGAAGAACTTTTTATTTGTTACTTTATTCCCATGTTAAAGAGTTTTATTTTCATTTGAAAATAACTTAATTAAGATGATAAGAAGTTTACTGTTTATACCACCTATTTTATTGAATTGTGTCTATTTCTCACATTATTTTCAACTTTGTGGTTCATGTAGTTTGACAAAACAAAACTGAAACTATCATCTACATTTCCGCTAATGCTAATGTTAGATAAGATTTGTTGTCAATAATGTCCATCATTAATGATTGAGGCATTAAAAGGTAGTGAGGTGAAATGTTTATTTTCTCATTCTTATTCTTATACCCTAATGGGA
>LPNX010159925.1:281452-295674 GCA_001517045.1 Pseudotsuga menziesii
TAACCTCTATGCTCAGCAAGTGTCACCTTCACCCTCTATGGAAGTCATAAACAAAAAATAATGAAAAGCTTTAATGACCTAATTTGTAATATATTTTTACTTGAAAAAATATAATAACATATTTGATGAGCTACTTCCACACATTAAGTAATGTAAATTATAAACTAACTGTCAAAAAATAATATAAATGAAAAATAAAAACACAAAACAAATCTCAAAACACCTCCGTATACAATAAATTTTGTATCTAGAATAAAAAAAACATAAAATAAATATTTTAAAACCTAAATAGACATTGATTTATGATTATAAAAATTAAAAAATAAAACATTTTGCTTACTCATTGCACAAAAAATGTATTAACTAATATACACATGCTGAAAACAATTAAACTTGAATCATTTTGCATAATCCCAAAAAAAACTTCTATTAACTAAGTAACCTATGATGAAGAAACATAATCATATATTGCTTACTCCCCACAAAACTTCTGTAACTAACATACATATGCTGAAGAAATATAATTGTATACTCATTCATAGACTTGTGTTCATGAAAACATAATCTGAATTTTATAGTGATTTATAGACTATGTTCAACAAAATAAAATCTCATCAACCTTAATCCCAATCTCAAAATATAGCTTACTTTCAGTATATGGCTATCCATGCTAAGTAGTTTTCACATGATGGATTTAAGGATGAAATATTCAATGTTAAAAGAAATTCCATCGATGTTCTGTAAGATTGACAGTAGGATTCGATAGCAGTGGTTTGGAAACAACGACAAAATTAACAAAATCACACTATTGCAAATCACAAATGTCCTTAGACAATCCGATTTGCTCCTCGATAGGCGTATTGATGCAGTGTTCCAAGATTAAACAGATCGATGGAAATGTTAGTAATGGACATCATGCTTACCTCTTGATTAGTAGACATGTTGTTTATATGGTGCTCGCGTGCAGACAGAGAAGGCAATTTAAAGAATCCAGTGGGCTCGACCTCCACATGTTGCATGTTTAACCTCTCGTATAAACTCTTGTAAGGGATATCAGGAGCTATGCTAGTGCCAACAATGATGGGATCCGATGCTACCATGCTTCCAATGACTTTACCTGTAGTTATCAAACCTTGCCCATCTGCCAGAATGACTTTCATTTGTGTTTCTTCTTTGAGCTGAGTGGTGGAAATGGACATTCCTAACAGGGCCTTAATTCCGAGCGGCCCTGCATAAGTCACCGTCCCCCCTTGAACTATAGGTTTCAGTAGAGAAACATTTGTTACCGTCCCGCTTGTGCTAAGAATGAATATTCCCAGTCGAGTTCTATGCGTGAACATGTCCAATGCCATCCTGACATCGACCCCACTCGGTATCTCAAATATGTAACTTTTCATAGTCTTTGGGGTTTCAAGGATTCCAGATGGAGGAGGAGCACTGGACTTATTCCTAGAGCCCTTAGGCCTCCCACGGGGCTTGTGTTCACCAGTGTACTACCTTCTCCAGGACGCTCCTCATTGGCCTTAGCGGCATTGCTCTCACTGTCATCTCTCAAATTTCGTTACTTGGATGCGTTGTTCATCTCGGAAGTAATTTTCAGGTGTTTCGGTTGAAGAGAAAGACCCGTAATGGGGTCTGAAAGTTCCTCTGGGTTGATTGCCCTCGCCATCATTCTATCAACAACTTGGGAAAGCCTCTCTCACATGGATGGTGTCCTCATTTTTTTCTTAAGGGATGTAATTCACAATGTCCTTTTGATTACTCTGCCAAAATAACAGTTCTTCTCTCCGGGTTTAATTCATTTACATGTTCATACAATGCATCAGTATTTACTTCAGGTGTTGGTATTTTGGTATTCTTCATTGTGATTTTAGATGGTCAGCAATATTGCTAGCCTTCTTTGTTGCGGTGGTTATTAATTGCTGTTAGTGGCATTGGGAAACAAATCCAATGTTGTTAGATGAGTAGAATAAAAGAACAGAATAACTTATCGACTCGACCATTTGTACCAATCCGACACCCAGCAGAGCACGATTGTTGCCTAAATAAAACCTTGGTCGTCTGATTGGTGCAAATGGTCAAGTCGATTGGTTATTCTTAAAAAAACACGGGATTTTTCATTATGCTTTTAGATGGTGAACAATATTGTTTGCCTTCTTCGATGCAGTATTTCATTCGTAGTGGTGGTTATTCATTACTATCGGTGGCATTGGGAAACGAACTCCAACGTTGTTAGACGAGTAGAAAAAAAATAAAAATAAAACACGTGGCTTTTGTGGGCATTTTTGGATCAAAACTAGTCAAATTATTGGAGCTATTTTGTAATTTGAACAATTTGATTTGACTGTTTGATACTAAATCTTTGGTTTGAAAACAACTCATATCGTTAAAATTACCATCTAAACACTATAAATTAAGATTTAAAATAATTAAGATTACCCTCTAAACACTATAAATTAACACTAAGATTTAAATCTTGAAGATTGAGGGCGTTTTGGTTGAGGCTTATACTTCTGAGTTGTTAAAAGTAATAATCACTTACAAACACTTTTTGGAAGCTAGATAGTTTATCCCAATTAGAGACACCTTTTGGAAGCTAGATGAGTTATCTCCATTTTGCATTTTTAAGAACTTAGCTAAGCAAATTTACTAAAATGGTATTGATTTAGATTAAAAGTCTAAAAAGCACCACCTTTTAAGTGATCCACAAACAAGCTATTTGGAATTCAAATATAATTGTTTATATACATTTTTTAATTATTTATGTTTATTTTTCATTTTATTTATTTAGATTTTAAGAAAAATACTTTTTTTTTTAAAAGTATTTTTAGTTCTTAATTTTCAGTTTTATGATCAATGTAGTTTAGTAAAAAATTGGGACTACCTTTTGGTGTATGTAGGTGTGGGTAAGTCAAAGATTTACTTTGTTAATGAAGAACTTTTTATTTCTTACTTTATTCCCATGTTAAAGAGTTTTATTTTGATTTGAAAATAACTTAATTAAGATGATAAGAAGTTTACTGTTTATACCACCTATTTTATTGAATTGTGTCTATTTCTCGCATTATTTTCAACTTTGTGGTTCATGTAGTTTGACAAAACAAAACTGGAACTAGCATCTACATTTCAGCTAATGCTAATGTTAGCTAAGATTTGTTGTCAATAATGTCCATCATTAATGATTGAGGCATTAAAAGGTAGTGAGGTGAAATGTTTATTTTCTCATTCTTATTCTTATACCCTAATGGGAGAATGAGAATGTTAGTTTCTTAGATTACTAATAGTTTTCAAGTTAGGGAGTTTTAGTTTTGTTATTGATTAGTAATTTTATTCTCAAACTCCATGTTAAATTCAATCTATATAAAGAATATATCGAAAGAATTTAATAATTGCTTCAAATTAGAATCAAAATACAAAATAAAATATAAAAAGAAACCAAAACCATTATGCTCTAATATAACATTTTTTAATGAATTTTGTCAATTTTTCATTTTATCTTCATTTTTATTATGAACATGGTAATTTCTATTATTATTAATTTTATTATAATCATTGTAATCTAGAAATACTGAATGTAAAATTTTATTTTAACTTTACCTATAAAAAATAGCAAAAGAGAATTTATTTGTTTAATTATGATTAACCAACAAAAAAAACAACTTTGAACTAGAAAAAAACATCTCTAATTAAGTATATATATATATATANCATTTTGAAAAAATGTCTTAAGAAACAGCTGTTTATTTAAAAATTTCAAGTCCCAATCTAAATAAAACATAGAAGAAATATCAGAAAAACAACAAGACATAAGTTATATTACATTTTTTTAATGAATTGTCCCTAGAACTCCCTCCATTATGACATTGTAGTTTAGAAGAAATACAAGCCACATAGCTTTGGGATAATGTAAACATCTCCCCTTTGATGCCGTAATGTTTAGAATACACATGTTAGTTAAGAAATGCATGCCACCTATGTTTTGGACTAGGGAAGATGACAATGTCGAAAATTAGCTTATGCTCAAGTGATGCCCTAATGTACATAATGTACCTGTAAGTTAAGACATGCATGCCACGTACGTTTGGAGCAATGGGAGGTTAAAAAAAAATCAAACCTGAGCTTTCCTCCATCTAATGCCTTGATGTTCACCATACACATTGAGTTGTCAATAACTTGGACAATTAATAAATTAAGTAATAAATTAAGTATTAGGTGAATAACTGAGACCATTAATAAATTAAGTATTAAGTTAATAACTTGGACCATTAATAAATTAAGTATTAGGTTTTATACAGGTGTTTACTGCCATGATACAGTTAAGATTAGTTGTCAATAAGGTGGACTATTAATGAATGAGGTATTAGGGAGTTTCAAGGTTTTATGAATGGAAAATTCATGACAAAGGCATGGTATGCATTATTCAAACTTGCTTGTGGTAAGAGTATATAAAATTTATGGCAAATGCACACTATTTGTTATTCAAACTTGTTTTTTGGAATTGTAAAATAATTTACTTAAATATTTAATTCTGTGTTATTTTTGCTTGTAGATTATATAGTTGTCAAATTGTTTGTATTTAAATTTTGTGTTATTCTTGTTTATAGATTGTATAGTTGTAAAATTGTTTGGTTTTATTTAAATTAAAGATTATGATTATGATAGAACAAAATAATATTTTGAGTTTTTTTTATGAAGAAAATGGATAGATTCAAATTTTAAAAGCATACCAATCAATATTTATTGATTTACTCCACACCTTCCCATCCATCATTTCATCCTAACCTAGTGGACTAACTATTTTGAAGATGTGCATTAATAAACATAATTCTTTGAAAGATATTGCCATTTGTCCACTTTATTTTCCATAAATTAGTTAGATCAATGAAGCTTTGAATAGTCTTTAAATCACAAACAAAATTAGACAAACAAAGAGGGTTTGAAGCAACAAAAAAGAGGCCATGGAGATTTGTATACCCTTGTTTGAGATAAGTCTTAATCCAATCAATATTAGCATTGCTTAGCTAGATATAGAGGTACATTCACATAGTTCCCCTCTCACTACATCTAATCCATGTTGGGTTCCATAGTGTGATTTTTCAACATAATGTTTAGACATTTAGCTGTTGAAGATTATGAAGGAATGGTAAACCCTATAAAAAAAATTACAATAAATATAGTAAAAGGTTAGATTAAAACTTATCTTAAGATTAAAATCATTAAACTATAGGCTAAAATGACCAAAAATATTATAAATAAATGTAGTCTTGACTTCAGCTATAAACTATTGGAGGAAAAATATAATAAAAAAAACAGTCTTGATACTTCCGCTATACATGACATTATCCAAATGATTACTAATATGGTAGTTACTTCAGTTGTGTAGTGTGCATCCTTGAACTATATGGATAAAGTCATGATAAAAAATATTATAAATAAAACCTTATTTTACTCAGTATGCAAACCATTATCTCTATTGTTCCCGGGAGCTATTTTAAAGAGTTGTAGGTATGAGGTGTATAGTTGAGGGCCCTGAACTATGTATATACCTGTAGTAGCAGGAGAGACTGATGCACTGTAACACCCCCTATGTCTTAAATACATTTATAAATGATTTACGTGTTGAGATTAAAGGGATCATTATTATAATAAAACGGTTATATCCCTGCTAGACAGTTAGCAAGTTTCGCGTGGACAGAGGAAGGAAACGCTTGAAAAAGGAGTAGAGGACGTAAGATGGGGGGCACTGGAAAAGGAAGGTGCCACTGGTTTTCTTGAACGAGGGAGATCGTTTTGGTGAAGGGAACAAGGCACAGCTTGATGGAGACTTTCTGCTCTTGGTTCTGTGGTGAGGAGGCGACCACCCAAGGATGCATTCAGTACCGGCTGTAGAGTTCAGCATTCATAGATAAGGAGATCTATGGAACTATGTGCATTCGTATTTAAGTAGAGCTATGGAACTATGTCTGCATTTTGTTTTTGTCTTATGTCTTTGGTCTTTGGTCTGTTCATCTTACTTCAAAGAGAAGGGGCGGTCTCTTACGTATAAACGGCTCCGATGATTCTTGTATAAACTAACAGCTCTGTTATTAAGAAGACGAAAAATTCGACCTTAGATTGGAGACCATAGTTATAATGCTTATTTCCAATTGATATTCCGTAATTTAAACTATAATACTCTCTTTTCTATCTAGTCCGTTGGGTAATGATGATGTGAAAGCATCTCAATAGAGAGAAACCATCCTAAATGTTTCCACAAATCTTAAGACCGTGATTGATAAGTGTTACATTTGAAGCAACAGAGTAGCCTCTTATCATGCTCCTGGTAGCGGATTGATTCTGTTAATGTGCCCTTAGTTGGGTTTGGTTGGATTCAAGATACATTACCTGATAAAGAAGCGTTTCCTATTATATACCATACCTATACCTTTCTTCTCTCGATGCATTTGTGGAGAAGATCAGTCATCTCCAGTGATATAAATATTTTCATAACCTTTTTTCGAGTCGATTCAAATCTTAGACTGTACACCTCTGCATGACTATTGAAAAAAACGACTCATCTACTCATCTATGTTCCAGAGAATGATTTTAATCCGCTACATCTTTGTGTTAATTAAAAGAAAAATGTGATCCCCTACGAGGTTATTTAAAAGAATACCCATCCATTTATTCAAATGTAATGTAGCCTTTATTTGTTTGTTTACTAATTGTGTGTGAAAAGGGGCTTCAAGAATAATGAAAAAAAAGTGATTAATTAATAAAACTCTTTTTCTATCTAGTCCGTTGGGTTTTGTGGAAGATAGGGGGAACATATTCACCTTCATGAAGGTTGAGGTGGTGTGGTGGTATAGAGTGAGAAAATAGTCATTGGTTGTGGCAGGTGGAGGGAGTAAAGAGAGAGTGAGAGAATATTGTCAAAGTTGTGGGAAGAAAATAAGGACATCTCTCCCACTACTGAATAAATATTTTCCACCTGTAACCTCTATGCTCTGCAAGTGTCACCTTCACCTTCTATGCAAGTCATAAACAAAAAATAATGAAAAACTTTAATGACCTAATTTGTAATATATTTTTACTTCAAAAAATATAATAACATATTTGATGAACTACTTCCACACATTAAGTAATGTAAATTATAAACTAACTGTCAAGAAATAATATAAATTAAAAATAAAAACACATAAAACAAATCTCAAAACACCTCAGTTTTGTATCTTGAACAAAAAAACATATAATAAATATTTAAAAACATAAATAGACATTGATTTATGATTATAAAAATTAAAAAATAAAACATTTTTCTTACTCATTGCACAAAAATTGCATTAAGTAATATACACATGCTGAAAACAATTAAACTTGAATCATTTTGCTTAATCCCAAAAAAAACTTCTATTAACTAAGTTACCTATGATGAAGAAACATAATCATATATTGCTTACTCCCCACAAAACTTCTGTAACTAACATACATATGCTGAAGAAATATAATCTTATACTCATTCATAGACTCGTGTTCATGAAAACAGAATCTCAGGTTTATAGTGATTTATAGACTATGTTCAACAAAATAAAATCTCATCAACCTTAATACCAATCTCAAAATATAGCTTACTTTCAGTCTATGGCTATCCATGCTAACTAGCTTTCACATGATGGATTTAAGGCTAAAATATTCAATGTTAAAAGAAATTCCACCAATGTTCTCTATCATTGATAGTATCAGTCTATAGCAGCGGTTTGGAAACAACTACAAAATTAACAAAATCACACTATTGCAAATCACAAATGTCCTTAGACAATCCGATTTGCTCCTGGATAGGCGTATTGATGCAGTGTGCCGAGATTAAACAGATCGGCAGCAACGTTAGTTATAGACATCATGCTTACCTCTTGATCGGTAGACATGTTGTTTATATGGTGCTGGCCTGCAGACAGAGAAGGCAATTTGAAGATTCCAGTGGGCTGGACCTCCACATGTTGCATGTTTAACCTCTCGTATAACCTATCGTAAGGGATCTTAGCAGCTATGCCAGCGACAACAATGACGGGATCCGATGCTACCATGCTTCTTGCGACTTTACGAGTAGTTATCAGACCTTGCCCATCTGCGAGAATGACTGTCATTCGTGTTGGTTCTTCGAGCTGAGTGGTGGGAATGGACATTCCTCACAGGGCCATAATTCCTAGCGGCCCTGCATAAGTCACCATACCCCTCGAGCTGCCCGTTGCAACAGAGTAACGTTTGTTACCGTCTGGCTCCCGCTAAGAATGAAGATTCCCAGTCGGGTTCTATAGGCAAACGTCTCCAATGCCATCGTGACATCGACCCCACTCGGGATCTCAAATATGTGACTTTTCAAGGTCTCTGGGGTTTCAGGGATTCCAGATGGAGGAGGAGCACTGGACTTGTTCGTGGAGCCCTTAGGTCTCCCGTGGGGCCTTGTGTTCACGAGTGTGTTCACGAGTGTACTACCTTCTCCTGGACGCTCCTCATCGGCCTTGGCGGCATTGATGTCACTGTCATCTCGCAAACTTCGTTTCTTGGATGCGTTGTTCATCTGGCAAGCGTTTTTCAGGTGTTCAGATTGAAGAGAAAGACCCAAAATGGGGTCTTAAAGTTCCTCTCGGTTGACTTCCCCGGCCATCATTCTATCAACAACCTGCGAAATCCTGTCTGACATGGATGGCATCCTGGTTTTTTCGCTTAAGGGATGCAATTCACAAAGTCCTTCTGATTACTCTGCCAAAATAGCAGTTCTTCTCTCCGGGTTCAATTCATTTACATGTTCATACAATGCATCAGTATTTACTTCAGGTGTTGGTATTTTGGTATTTTTCGTTATGCTTTTAGATGGTCAACAATATTTCTTACCTTCTTCCACATGTTGTCGTGGTTATTAATTTCTGTGAGTGTCATTGGGAAACGAACTCCGACGTTGTTAGACTAGTAGAATAAAAGAACGGAATAACTTACTCTTTGTACCAATTAGCAGAGCACCCTTGTTGCTTAAATGGAACCTTGATCATTCGAGTGGTGCAAATGGTCAAGTCGATAGGTTATTCCTAAAAGAACACCTTGAGATTTTTCGTTATGCTTTTAGATGGTCAACAATATTGTTTGCCTTCTTTGTTGCAGTCTTTCATTGGTAGTGGTCGTTATTCATTACTGTCGGTGGCAGTGGGAAAGGAACTCCAAAGTTGTTAGACGAGTAGAAAAAAAATAAAAGTAAAACTAGTGGCTTTTGCGGGCATTTTTGGATCAAAACTAGTCAAATTATTGGAGCTATTTTGTAATTTTAACAATTTTATTTGAGTGTTTGATAAAAAATCTTTAGTTTTAAAACAACTCATATCGTTAAAATTACCATCTAAACACTATAAATTAAGATTTAAACTAAATAAGATTACCATATAAACACTATAAAGTAAGATTAAGATTTAAATCTTGAAGATTGAGGGCGTTTTGGTTGAGGCTTATACTACTTAGTTGTTAAAAGTAATAATCAATTACAGACACTTTTTGGAAGCTAGATCGTTTATCCCAATTACAGATACTTTTTGGAAGCTACATCGCTTATCTCAATTTTGCATTTTTAAGAACTTAGCTAAGCAAATTTACTAAAATGGTATTGATTCAACAACTAGATTAAAAGTCTAAAAGCACCACCTTTTAAGTGATCCACAAACAAGCTCTTTGGAATTCAAATATAATTGTTTATATATATATTTTAATTATTTATGTTTATTTTTCATTTTATTTATTTATATTTTAAGAAAAATACTTTTTTTAATAAAGTATTTTTATTTCTTAATTTTCAGTTTTATGGTCATTGTAGTTTAGTAAAAAAATTGAGACTACCTTTTGGTTTATCTAGGTGTGGGTAAGTCAAAGATTTACTTTGTTAAAGAAGTTTTTTTATTTCTTAGTTTATTCCCATGTTAAAGAGTTTTATTTTCATTTGAAAATAACTTAATTAAGATGATAACAAGTTTACTGTTTATACCACCTATTTTATTGAATTGTGTATGTTTCTCACATTATTTTCAACTTTGTGGTTCATGTAGTTTGACAAAACAAAATTGGTACTAGCATCTACATTTTAGCTAATGCTAATGTTAGCTAAGATTTGTTGTCAATAATGTCCATCATTAATGATTGAGGCATTAAAAGGTAGTGGGGTGAAATGTTTATTTTCTCATTCTTAATCTTATACCCTAATGGGAGAATGGGAATGTTAGTTTCTTAGATTATTAATAGTTTTCAAGTTAGGGAGTTTTAGTTCTGTTATTGATTAGTAATTTTATTCTCAAACTCCACATTAAATTCAATATATATAAATAATATAGTGAAATAATTTAATGATTGCTTCAAATTAGAATCAAAATACAAAATAAAATATAAAAAGAATTTTATATTTTACAATATAACATTTTTTAATGAATTTTATCAATTTTTCACTTTATTTTCATTTTTATTCTGAACATGGTAATTTCTATTATTATTAATTTTATTATAATCATTGTAATTTAGAAATAACGAAGGTAAAATTTTATTTTAACTTTACCTATACAAAATAGCAAAAAAGAATTTATTTGTTTAATTATGATTAAACAACAAAAAAATAACTTTGAATTAGAAAAAAAGCATCTCTAATTAACTATATATGTATAACCATTATGAATCATCCAAAAGCATTTTATACTAAAAATGCTTCTAAACATGCTATACTAAAAATCCATTTTCTAACAGCAAAACATTGCATCTTATACTAAAGATGCTTCCAAGCATCCTATACTAAAAATCCATTTTCTAACACCAAAACATTAACATTAGCTTAATTGACTTTATACACTCTCATGCCCGAATGTCATAATGCGTGTTGGTTAAGATTTGTTATCCCTAGCGTGACCATTATTGCATGAGGGGTATAAAGAATTTCATTTTGAAAAAATGTCTTAAAAAACAGTTGTTTCTTTAAGAAGTCCAAGTCCCCATCTAAATAAAACATAAAAGAAAGATAAAAAAACAACAAGACATACGTTATATTACATTTTTTTTAGTGAATTGTTCCTTGGACTCCCTCGATTATGACATTGTAGTTTGGAAGAAATACCAGGCACCTACGTTTGGGATAATGTAAACATCTCCTGTTTTGATGTAGTAATGTCTAGAATACACATGTTAGTTAGGAAGAAATGCATGCCACCTACGTTTTGGACTAGGGAAGGTGACAATGTCAAAGGTTAGCTTTTGCTCATGTGATGCCCTAATGTACATAATGTATGCCCAAGTTAAGACATGCATGCCACTTATTTTTGGAGCAATGGGAGGTTAAAAAAAAATCAAAGCTAAGCTTTTCTCCATCTAATGTCCTAATGTTCACCACACACATTGAGTTGTCAATAACTTGGACCATTAATAAATTAAGTATTAGGTCTCTTTATCACATGCCTTATACATGTGTTTAATGCCACCATACTGTTAAGATTAGTTGTCAATAACGTGGACTATTAATGAATGAGGAATTAGGCATCTTTATCCAATGCCTTATACATGTGTTTAATGCCACAATACAGTAGATTAGTTGTCAATAAAGTGGACTATTGATGAATGATGTATTAGCGAGTTTCAAGGTTTTATGAATGCAAAATTCATGACAAAGGCACTGTATTCAAACTTTCTTGTGAAATGTAAGAGTATGTAAAATTCATGATAAATGCATTGTATTCGTTATTCAAACTTGTTTTTGGAATTGTAAAATAATTATAAATGCACACTAGTCATTATTCAAACTTTTTTTGGAATTGTAAAATAATTTACTTAAATATTTAATTCTGTGTAATTTTTGCTTGTAAATTATATAGTTGTAAAATTGTTTGTACTTAAATTCTATGCTATTCGAGTTTGATTTATGCTCTTATTGTTTGCTTGTTTAAGATCTATTAGAGTTGCATGTATTTTAAGTTTAATTGCATGCTTTCCAATTATCTTTTCCAGCAGCACTTATGTTTTAACCATCTGTTTGTGCAAGGATTTCTATGTTGCAGGTGATCTCACTTGTAGAAGGGGTTGATCTGGTTTGCATCTTCCTCATCTTCAAGATATTCTAGAGTACATAGTCCCTCAATGTTCCACAAAAGCGCACTCCAAATCCAAACATTCCCAAGCTTCCAGCACTCTTTCTCTCTCTTCCTCCTTCTAAAATCAATTTTCTTACCTGGTTACTGTGTTTGAAATCTTTGATATCATTTGTATATGTTATATTAAAGTAAAAATTACATATATTTGTTGTTGCAAGGCTCATAGACTAGATCTCATTCCTAAAAATGTTTCATAAAACATTGTAGATCGAGTTTAGGGAAATTGTTCATTTTGCATGGCAATTTAAAGAGAATTCATACGTTGCATGCTTTCAATTTTTGTTTCTGTCTTAAAAAGATTAAATCCAGCAATCAGTGCATATTTCATGTGCTTCGCAAACAGCAAGTCCCTTGGTTCCTTTTTCACTGTTTTAGTTAGTTTTAACTTATTTTTGTTTGGTTCAAAGTAGGCTCACCCAAAGGTACTTCCAAAGTGATTTTGGGCATATTTCATTCTAACAAGATTGCTGTCTTTTAGCAGGCATAACATAAACAAGAGAAGCTATTGTTCGAAAGTGGTTTTGGGATCGTTCAAATCCGTGAGGGGTCTCCCTTTTTTACCTGAATTTTCAAATTTTGGGAAATTTGTAAAGCCTTGGTTTCATCATGTATTATAAACAAGAGGATTTAGATAATTTTACTCATATTGTAACAACAAATAATAAAATTTTCTCTGAATAGGCTCTTTTGAGCCCATTCCCCATCCCTCTTGGGGGGATTCGTTCCTTTTTTGTCGTTTTTCACATTGTCTTACTTATTTTTTCTTTAGATTAGTTTCATTCATGCAGAATAACATGCTTTGATTACTTTATCATATAACCCATATTACATTAGAAAAGTAACTCCAATACTTACCCCACGACTTCCCCATTGACCAAC
The DNA here is from genome assembly GCA_001517045.1 of Pseudotsuga menziesii. Taxonomy (NCBI): domain Eukaryota; kingdom Viridiplantae; phylum Streptophyta; class Pinopsida; order Pinales; family Pinaceae; genus Pseudotsuga; species Pseudotsuga menziesii. Next base: position 294,472 of record LPNX010159925.1, read on the forward strand.
AAGGGGAAAGAGATGCATGGTTGGAATAATTACAAAACTTGTGATTTGTTTCTGATTGCTACTTATATTTGATTTGCTGTAAGTAATTGTTCTAAAATCACCCCTTCCTTGATTCCGCGATTGAGTTCCACTTGGACTGAAAGAGGTTCCTCGAGGTGTTTTTCTTTCTAAGAAAACACAGCCTTTAAAACTCACTGAAATTTACAAGACTCTGGTGTGTATGCTCTGCATTTGGACGTGGTTTGTCTGATCAGTCAAGCTGCATCATAAGCAATGTGAGTGACTAGTTTAATTAGTCTTCACCTTCCCCAATCAACCACCTTCACGCGAAAATCCAACACCTCGATCAAACCGTAAGCGGTGGCAAAATACCCAAAGGAGGAGGGAACTCCTGAAAAGTGACCTCGAGGCACCGATCTCTGTTACACCTTCGGGTGCATTATGAACAACAGTCTTAGAGACTCCATTCAACCCACATATTCCTTGCGGATAGCCGTGAAGGTTTAGTTTTGGACATACTCCAAGTACCCTCAGGTATATCTCGAGTCACCCCCTTGCCTAATTTAATTTATTCATACTTCACATTAACTTAAAACGTACCGAGAGGCAATTGGAAAACATTCACTCCGAGCACATGCAACTACATTGATTTTTTTATGACTCTATTCTAAGGCACTGGTTATTTTCTTTCTATATATATATATATTATGTCCGAGCATTGTGCTTTCATGTGCTCATTTTTGTATCTTGTCATCTATGGTGGTTTTTGGTTAAATCTCAAACTCCTAAGTAACTCATTCAGTTTAACATCATCATACTAAATAATTTTGCCTTAGTAACTTAAAAGGGTCTACCCCCTTGGCTTCATTAGGAGTTGAGCCTAAACGGAGGAGTCAAGAACAAGGTGATAGCCTTGAGTCAAGACTTTCCCCCATGGAAACACCTAGTGGCTTGAAGATTTATGCCACATCCCCCCAGGTGTGTGAAAGGAAGCAACATACACACTTTATTGAGGATTGGGATGAGAGGAGACATGCCCATGTTCATGTTGATGATTATGGTGAGTGTAGACACCTATAAATAAATTTTAGCTCTCTCCCCTCACACCACACCCCACTCTTTCCTAGGGTGGGAGGAGAAAATTATAAATATGTGTGCATTCTCTTCACATGCGTTCACTATCTAAGGCTAGGAGGGCACAAT